>VWYK01027620.1:2255-18291 GCA_013399775.1 Semnornis frantzii | reverse complement strand
CAGTATTAAAGCCACAGCAGCTTGACACACACAGAATTAGAGTAAGAAAAGCCTCCATATAACGTTTAATAGATCTCAGTTTCTTTCTGTTGTGGTATTCACTTGTATGACAAAGGCTTTTAGTTCCAGATACCATAACTATTCAGAAGAATTGAGTTTGAAACACCCAAAACTGTGGGTACACTAAAGTAGTACAGTCTAATACACCATGTAAGAGGAAGTGCCCCCACGCCTTCAAAAATTTTAAAGAGCTGATAACTACTGTTGGCCAAATTCCAAATGTCATAACCCATTAAAATCCTGTCGTTTGTTCCATGGTCAGTGCAAAAACCAAGATAAAATCCAATTTTTCATGTTCTTTTCTTAAACACCAAACTAAACCAAGTTATTTATACTCAAAGCTTGATGACTTACCAGAAGAGCTTTCATGTTTTGTGCCTTGGTAGTCAAAAAGACAGGGAAACAGGCTAAGAGCTACTTGTTTCCTTCTTAACTAGTCTCAGAAACACCCAGGCACTTGGATCACAGCTGTTCTGAAGAGCAGGCCCACTAACAGACAATCATTACACTATGAAGGTATCTTGTATGCACTTTTTTCCCAGGCTAAGCTTACCTGTTTACTTTTTGTGGCCTTTCCAGCAGGATTCTTGCTTCCTTTAGCACCCTCCATGTTTCTTAAAACATTGATGAAATCTTTCTTTGAAACAGATGACATCAGTTTAGCACGCTGCCTGACAGAGCTCCCAGCTTTCTTCACCTTCTCATCAACGTTCTTTTGGTGTGTCCTGACAGCATTAAATAACTGCACAACACCTCTGGGATGGGGAAAAAAAACAAAACAAAACACAATAAAACCAAGTTTTTAAGTTCCCTTTACAGAAATGAAAGTGCTACCGAAGTAACTACTCAGAGCAGATGCTAGATGGCTTCTAGCTCCCCAAAACAGTTACTCAGAACCTCAATTCAGGTAAGAATTAACATTTACGATCTAAGAGACTTTCAGTTTTCTTTCTTCTTTCACACTTATGATAGGGACTAGTAATGAATTTACATGTAACTGTTCAGACCCCGAAGCATGTTAACATGGCACTGAGATAACTTGAGGAGTGCATTTCATGCCCAGAAGCATGTTATTTGGTCTACAATCAGGAATTAAACTTCTAAGTCAAAATCTTAAGAGCAGTTGCAGTAGGGGGACAAGGCAGAGGAATGAGTAAGGAGCTAGGTGAACCGGCTCTGGCAGGGCTGTTAGACTAGATGATGTCCAGAGGTCCCTTCCAACCTCTACCATCCTGTGATTCTGTGAACCAGAGAGCCTGTCAAGCTGTTCAGCTAGTTCTACCAAACTACCACAATGCAGAACAGGCAACCAACATATCAGCTGTAGATCTGGTTAATTCTCTACAGAGAAGAAAAAAAAAACAGAGTAGCAGAAACAACTGTTCTGCATTTTTAAACATTACCAAAATGAGGGAATCCAACAAAGCACTTCTGTTAAGCAAACATTACATTCCCATTTAAATTTTTACTCTTTCATAAAGCTTCTGAAATAGTTTTTTGAACTTGATACTGTACAATGCAGGCCTGTATATAAATCACTCTGCTCCTGCTAGTCACTTCTTACGAGTTCCATCTGATTGGAAACAGATTACCTGCATAGGCCTTTTCTTCCCCTTTTCCTCCTTTTCTCAATATACATCTATTTAAGGAAAGCATTCAAAAAAAAACCCCAAAACTTCTTACCTTGTGGCAATTCTCTGAAGATTTCTTTCAGTCTCTCGGTCTTTGACAACATCTGGCTTCACTCGGCACATCATTTCCCACTCCCGCTTCTTGTCGAGCTGCGTTATAAATATTGTTATGTGAAACAACATAGAGCGTTTGGGAATGCAGAGAACTCTGAGGGAGTAGGTAGCAAAAGGGGAAAGAAACCAAAAAGGATAGATCAACAAAGCGGAGTTTGGTTTGAGGCTAGAGGGAGCTTCCATATGGGGCTGGACAAGAGGTCCGAGGCAGGTCTCTGGCACTGACGCACCAGGGGCCACAGTCAAATCTCAAAGAGTCACTAGCCTTCTGCTGTAAGAAAAGCTACAATAGTTGCAGGACCAAAGTGATGTCTCTGGCTCAAGACAAGCAAAGGAGCCTAGAAAATCTCAAATGCTTTCACACTGACTGCTACAGACAAGGACATCGTTCAAAGTCTGCTCTGTCTCCTTCCACACAGTAATTTCAGCAGTTAGATTTAAAAGCCTAAAGCAAGCCTCTGGAGGCACTGTAGTTTGACCTTTTCTGATGGTTCTCCCAGCCCTGCCAGGAGCCCATTTGGTAAGGGTACCTCAGTATCCATCACCAGCTGACAGGTGGGAGAAGATTTCAACAGGACAAAAAAGATGATTTCGTAGATGTCTGTTACCACAGGACCATTATAGATGTCTGTTACCAGTAGGACAATCCTTTGCTTTCTGCGTGGGACCTCAGCAGAGTCTTTTTAACACACATATACTCTTGCCTGAGCCTTTGGGAAAGGCATTGGAATAAATTGCCCAGAGAGGTGGAGTCACCATCCCTGGAGGTGTTCAAGAAACATGTGAACATTGCACTTTGGGACATGGTTTAATGGCCTTGGTGGTCTTAGGTTGATGCTTGGACTCTATAACCTTAGAATTGTTTCAATTGGAAAAGACCTCTATGATTCAACTCCAAGCCTTCACAAGCTGGTAACAGAGAAACTTACATGCAGTAAAATTCTGGGTCTATCAAGATACCATGTTGCCTTTTAAGCCCTGGGAATTTGACTTCCCTCACTGAATTAATTGGAGTATAGATTTGTGACTGAGAGGCACCATGGCAAAGCCCCTGACGGGCAGAACTCAAACACCAGGAGGAGCACCAAGTGTCCACTGGAGATTTGGTTTTGTCTTTCTTTTTGAGGCTCTCCATTTCAAAAATGGACTGATCCACTTTCCCATCACCAGAGGCCACAACACCAACAGCATTTCTTCAAGCTGCACCAGGAAAATATTGCATTTCCCCAAACTCTGCTTTGAGAGCAAAGTAGCAAAGTATTTTTTTTTTAATACGTGGGCTGGTTTGAGGCTAATTGGAATATTCTAATGAGAGGAATTAGATCATTGGTCGTGATAAGAAAATAAAGTCTATATCATTCATTGGTTTGCTAAAAGGGATCAAAAGCCAAAATGTAAACAATTTGCTCTATTCTGCCTCAGAGCCCTTGTTCCTTCCACTTCTCCTTCGCTCTGCTCCAGTATCTTCCACTAACAGATAACAAGAAAGCTTTGCTGTGTTTGTCTGCCTGGGAAAGAGAGAGAAAGGGGCTCTCAGTACCTCCTGAGCAGTTTCTTTGTTAGGGAGGGAATTTGGATTCCTGCATTATTTCTAAATTGTATAGAATTGTAAACGCTTGTAAATATATCGTATATATATATGCTTGTAAATTTAGCTTTGCTATAAATATAGCTTTAATCTTACTTCCAAGCAGTCTGAGCTGGTCTGGTAAATTTCAGTAGTGGGAGGGGAAAGTTTCTCAACCCACCACAATCCCTTTTAAGAGGTTAACACTGTTCTAAGCCTAGTAATTCTGCATCAAGTCTGGATTGTCCAAGAAGTCTTTCATGGAGTTTCAGAGTCCGTACAACTCCAGGTAAGACTACTATGAATTTGAGAGTGTTGGTCATGTTTTGGTACTTAGTAAAATAACTGTCCTGTTCTAGCTTCCATAAGCAGGAAATCAATAGAAGGCACACTGGTCTCAAGCTTTTCTAAGTCCATTATGGGACCAGCTGCCCCACTCTGCTCTGCAGTACTCCCACATATTTATTAGACAAGAACAAGTATTTAGGGCAACCACAACCGAGCAGATGGTGTACTGAAGCTCTGTGTATTTAAAAGGCAGGCTGTGGCCTACCACAGCATGTCCTGGACTGTCAGGTGGATAACCTGGTTATCTTATGGAAATAGAACTGGGAAGATGAGACATTAGAATTATTAATGTATTTGTAGCCTGAAGGTAAATCAATCGCAGCCTGGAATTAAAGGCTTCACTAAAGACATACAAATAACTTTACTGCCAACATAGTTACGTTTTCCTCATAACAGTTACAGAACCAGAAACAATTTAGGGCATGGGCACTGTAATAGAATGCTCCTACCAGGAAAATCATTGAGGGGAGCAAACAATGATCCATGACCACATCAATGATCTCTGCAGTCTCAATCCAGGGGCCTTTGATTTTGGAAGTCGTTGCAGAATTTAAATGAAAGCAGTCTTCTTTTTCTCCCTTTCACTTTTTATGAGAGAGAACTATTACAATTTGTAATGCTGACAAAGTGAATTATACCCCAATTAATAACTGCAATTACAAAACTAAGCTTAAAGCAGCTGCTTGCTATCTCTCAACAACAAAAGCACCTTAATTTGACAGGCTAGAACAGTCCTGCTGCCAAAGATCAGCCTGCCTGATGGCCCAGAAAAATCACTGAGAGGAAAAAGCCCTACAGCATTACTGCCTGGAAAGTAAAAAAATACTGAAGCTACTTAACATGATGGAGCAGAGATTCCAAAACTGAGACAGTCTCAGAGCACTCTCCCAAGCCGTCACTGAGGGGATCTTGCATGTATCCCCATCTGATTGTACAACACAGTACATCCTCTTCTCACCTTCAGTCTCTTCTCCAGCCTTTCTTGCTTTTCCTTTTGTCTCTCCTTCTCCAGCTTTTTATTCTTGGCCAAAATAGTAGACTTATTTTGTGGAATCTTTTTGTTGAGCACTTTTGCCATGGCATCTGCCCAACCTGCACTTGGGCCAGCTTTGGAACTTGTTGCCTCTTCAACCACGTTGCCAGGGGCTGCCACTTCATCTTCATCATCACCATCCAAGGCTTCCCCTCCTGAAGAGTAGCTGTCTTCTGGAAGTCCCGAGCTTAATTCAGAATCTAGGGGTAAAAAAAACAGAAACAAACAAACAAAATATATCAGCAGTTCTATTTCTAGTAAGGATCTGTCACTGGCTTAATTTGTTCCCTAGGTGAATGTGTTTGGAGTTCGGGGCTGTGTACTGTTTGCTGCTACAGTAAATTGCTCAAGCAGACATAAACCATAATTAATTTATTAGAAAGTTCAAATGCTTGTTCATCTTGGTGATGATTTCAAGTGATTTAAGAGTTTGGGAAACAGCCTTGGAAACTTATTACTAGACTGATAAATATTTTAACATTTAGAGAGGCAAGTTTGAGGAAGGAAAAAAAAATATTTTCCAGGTCAAAAATGTTACTCTGTAAATGTAGCTATAAAGATAGGCACATACAAATGCATGCATGTCCATACTCATCTACAAGCTGCAACACTGACATCTAGTGTTTAAATGGAACAGGTTGCCGAGAGAGAGAGTGAAGTCACCGACCCTGGAGGTGTTCGAGAAACGTGGACGTGCCACTTGGGGACACGGTTTAATGGCCATGGTGATCTGAGGTTGAAGGTTGGCCTCTTACAATCAAAGCGATTCTATGATTCTACGAAATACAAACAGACACATGAATTAACTTAAAGGTAGGAGGGGCATTTCTTATGTGAAAGCGAAACCTGCTCAAGGAAAGTAATACCAGCAAAACTGATTACTTAAGCATAATGAACACAGATGGAAAATTACTTTGTGAAATAAAGAACTGAGATAGTTGTCAGTCTAAAAGAAACCACTAGCACTGAAATTTTCTGGTGTAAGTAACTGCTCAAATTTTTGATAAGCAAACAGAACACCTCCACATTCCACTCACTTGCAATATGCTCCCTTCAAAACAGAAAAGGAGGCATGAAAGTTAAAATACTGAAGTCTGGAATCAAACAAGAGCAAGACACAAGAGAACAGTGAAGTAGATGGCAAATCAAACACATGAAGAGTCTACCACTTCCCTCATCAGACTGTTCCATGGGTCAAACAGCAAAAATCAAGTCTTCAATGGTGCAGATGTTTAACTAAACTGAAATGAGCTGCAGGCTTATGCTGTGCTGAAATATGCTTGTTTTTTCCAGTGGACCCACTATATCAAGTAAGCAAGAGTAGAGCACTTGAGTGTCCTGCCACTATGAACTATCATTCCACTAATCATTTGTGCCACCCAAAAGTTTTAAATTAATTATGTTATATACAGCTTTCAAGGCTACAAATTAAGTGTCAGACAGAAAGAGGCTGGTTTCTGACATGTTCTCAGTGGGACTTGCTCAGTCCCAGCAGCAAGTGGACAATTCACCAGCTCCTGAGATACCAGCTGAGTGGCTTTCATTCACCTACCACCCTGCTATGACATCCACCACACTACTTAAAGAATATTTTAAAATTACAGTGTTAAGTACTACTGAGCCAGGCACTACTATATCCTGTGTACTACCTTTATCAACCAAATCATTGAGAGAATAAAGCTAGGACTGACTGCTTCAAAAGACATTTTCTGTAAAACCATGGAGATGGCTATTAGCGATATTCATTATTGAACAACTGCCTGTTTAATTACTTAAACATACACTCTGTTGCCAGACTAACCTTTTGCTCTGCCTTCACATGGCTTTTTGAATCAGCAAAAAACCCTCAACATAAGCACAAAATCAGGGTGTTAACCAACTTAAAACAAACATCCAGGAACGTTTAGAGGCTTTAGTTGTCATCATGGAAAGAAGCAAGATTGTGTTTTCACATGGAAAGAAGCAAGATTGTGTTTTCACATGGAAAGAAGCAAGTGATGTGTTTTTACATCACATAAGTGGAAGAGAAATACTTACTGAATACTTGCTCACTATCTGTATCAATATGATTTTTACTGCCAGCAACATGAACACAGTATTGTATCATGCTCCATGCAGGAAAAATTCTAGGTTTTTTTCAACAGTCCTTACTACAAATTGGAAAGTTTGAAGGGACAAATTTGTTCAGTACATCCAGAAACTACCAGAAGCATCCCTTTTCTATCAGGATGCCTCCATATCCTGATTTAAAAAAAAAAAAAAAAAAAAAAAAAGCCACCACAAAACCCCCCAAAAACCTAGGTGTATAACCACATCATGGTTCCTACATGTAAAAGAATGTCAAGTTTTCAGCACTAAGCCCTATCCATGCTAGAATGCTGCTACCTACATTTTAAATGAGGAATTAACCCCTACCTGCAAGTTTTTATACATTTGAAATAACTGAAAGCTAGCAGAAGTCCGAACTTGAATTCCACATGCTACTTAGAACCAGCTCCAGTTAGCTATAAAAATCAGAACAGACTTACGAAAACAAAAATTCTAAAAGCATCCATTACCCTCCTTTACATATTTTCTGCCAATAAAGCAGAATGATAATGCTGATATATAATATCAACAATATTTTGCTTTCAACATTTACAGAAAGAATACAGCTTCAACAATTAGCCATGACTGGTTCTTTAGTACATCTGTCATTAGCATGAGACAAAGCAGAGGTATTTCAAAGTAATTCAAACTGGATTAAATAGGACTTTGGGCTCTATTCAAACTGCAAAGATTGAAGCCTATCATAAATTTAATATATTTATATATTAGTCCTGATTGGGAGCAAAAAATACAAGTATACATCTTCACAGTTCATTCTTCTAAACTTGCCCAGTGATCTAGGTATAGGCACATACAGTTAAAAATAGCAGTCGTTTAGAAACGAGCTCTGAAAGAAGCTGCACACAAGGTTTCCCCTTGGTTCCCTTTGGGTTCACTTCTGATCCTCAAATCAAACAGAACCACCGGGAATTACAGCTTCGAATGGCCACAAACCTAATTTCTCCCGGAGTAATGAAAAGAGTTCCCATACATAATACAATTAAGAATCGACCACAGCTAGTTAGGGATACCTCCACACACTTGGAAAAGGCAAAACCGAGTGAAGCCTCATCTGCAAAGGATAGAGTACGAGTGTGTTTACACTCCTCGCTCTCCTAGTGGGTTAATGTAATTGGCCTATCTCATGGGCATCCTTCGGAGCAAGAAGCCGATCCCCGCCTCGTAAAGGCACAGAAGACACTCAGCCCTTAACAACCCGGAGGTCGTCTAGTTATGCCCAATGGCTCCCCGCCCCCCTCCAAGCAAGGGATACCCCAGAAGCAAACAGCAGACAATGTGGTTTTTTTGGTGGGCCTGGCAAATAAGCGAGCTCCTGTCGGTAATACACACACGCACACATATCACAGGCTAAGTAGAGAGAAATCAAAAGCTGCAGCACAGGGAGGACTAGGCAAGGAGCAGGCACAACGTCAGGGACCACAAGAGAGTAACCCACGCGGAGTCCCCGTGTCCCTCTGCCTCCACACTGCCGAGAAAGCTTCTGCAGCAGCTGTGCCGGTGCCTTAGCTCTCGTCGCCCCGAGCCAACTATTTCCAACCCTCGGCCCAGGCTCTGGAGCAGTAAAACAGGTTCAGGCCCACCGGCAGGCTTGTAGAGAGCAGAGAGAAGCACCTTATCAAGGCCGGAGGTGGCCCGTAACGCAAAACCGGGAAGAGCCGAGAAGACAGGAACCCAAACCCCTCCCCGCTCCCGCCGGAGAAGGAGTGTCTGTTACCACTGTCCGCTTCCTCGCCCACCGCAGCTTCACCTCCACGTGGGCTCTCCACGGCGGCCGCCATCTTTCCCAGGGTCCACCACTATCGCCTTCCGGCCCGGCCCCCACACCGCGAATCTGCGTCCCCGCTCCAAAGGTTCCGGGAAGGAGAGCGGCGCCGGCGGCGGCGGTTTCCGGGGTGGGAGAAGGGCCTGAAGCGGCTCTTCTGCGTGTCCAAATTGGCCTATTCCCTCATAGGTTTCATCTGGGCTGGGCTGAGATGCCTACTTTCACACGGTGGTAACATTATCCACCCAAACCACTGATCTAATGCTTAATTCGGGTAGTTTAAGTCTTAAATCACTGACTATGCTTTACGTTGTTCTACATTTTTTTTTTCAGATTGAGAGTTCAGAATGCTGTTAATTTTTGCAAATTCATGTTCAGTTGATGTACTGAGATCTCTTTCTCTTGATTACAGCATTTAGCACTGCATGTTTAGAAGATCAGACGATCTACCATGTACAGGAAAAAGAAAAATGTCCTTTACCTTAGGTTTGAGGATTTCTTATCTCAGTAACACTAAATTTCCGTAACCACAAGCAGTAAATGGAGAGAGATTTTACGACCAGACTTCAGCACTACCAGTCATCCAATTACTCAGTTTGATGCATCTCAAGATACACATTTTGAAAAAAAGCACCATCCACAACAGCAAAACTGTAAAAGAAGCAAATCTTAGGGACCTCCTTACTCAAAAACATTAAACTAAACAAAGAAAATTTAGTTATCAAGAACTGCTGTTATTGCAACAATTAAATATGCTGGTAAGCAGAAGCTCTAGGATACCTTGGAGCCCTAAAGGTGCAGTATAAATAGCCTTGGACGTTGATAAGTGTGTGTTTGTAGATCTAAGTATAGCTAGTATGTATTTGAGAAGATTTGCTCCAAATGCTTGGTGCCTGAGGTATTAGTCATTAAGCATGATCATATGGATGGGACACCTTACTCCTCTGCACATTCACTGGCACCTTAAGGAGCATGTATACATAAATATGTATTAAAATAAGGAATAGTGGCTTACCTTGTAAATGAGGTCCGAGGCAATATCATACCTAGATATTAATAAATTCAGACATGTGGTTTTATTTTGAGTTTATTTTGTTGTTTATGAAGCTCATTTGTCATAGGATGGTGCCTCAGAAATTACTACAGGAGTAAAATGTTACATGTAGTAATTTCTCAGTATTCTGCAGGTTTTAAAACCTTCAAAATGCTATTTCATTTCTACACCCTGCATTTTTATAAATATATTATTTGTTGCTACTCTGCACAGTTAGTGACTTGCCTTTGTACTTCTGTCATTCCTTGTTTTCTCTAATGATATGGGTGGCAGCCAAGAGAGTAAATTCCTTTTGTTACGTAGGTATCAGGTGGGTCAGCAAAAAGTGACAGAAATTATTACATGGCCAGGGAAAATGTTTCACAAGGAAAGGTTATAAAGGCTAAATATATATGTCTTGGTTCAGTGCCAGTTAAGGACAAACAGTACTGGGCTTATTGTTTCTGTCATAAGCTGTCCTCCAAAATAGAGCTGTGTGGAAAGAATTTCAGTCTAATTCAGTATTACAAACAAAGAGAAATCCCATGCTGGAAAATTTGGACCTCTGCTGTGATCTGCAGAGTAAGAAGAAAACTGTAAACACCCCCATGATGTTTAATGAAGAGGTCCAAGCTTTACAGCAGACGTAATTCCTAATGTTTTACACTGTAGGGCTCAAATCCTAGGGTGTTTGCTGATAAGCACTAACCATTTGGTGAAGTCTGCTATGCAATGATAAAGACACCGTTCGCTTGGCACAATTCATCGCTGAATCACGTTGCATCAGAAGGGGCACTGTTAGGAGGTTATTAAACTGCATAGGAAAAAAGCTCTTCCTGTATAGCAATTACAATCCTCATTTCCTAGTATACACACCTTATTGAACATGCCTTGGTAGCATATTTGTCTTGGAAGTATGTCGAAATCTTCAGCTTAAGTCCTCTAATGGGTTCCAGTAAATGATGGGTCTGAACCTTCTTCCCTCAGACTGAATTAACCAGTCACACCTCTGACAGCATGCTTCCCTCCACAACCATTACCCAAAAGCATTCTTCAGCAGATTTGTTTACCAAACTTAATTTCGAATGCCTGTCATTGTCTCCCATCACTCTGGCTTGAATCCTTCTCTGTACTGAAATTGTGGTCTGAGGAATGCTGGAGGTAAAACCACCATCATTTTTTTTTCCATTCCAGACAAAGCAGTGGATAATTCGCAGTTTATCTTTGTCGGTAGCCTCTGAAGAGCAGCAGAGGCACAAGCTGCTGTTCTGCATGCCTGGGTCTATAGCAAAACCATGGCTAATGAGACAGTGCATGAAACTTTGATCTGTGGATGTCTGTGGTGGATTGAGGGGTTCCAGGTTATCCCAGACTCCCTAAAAAAACTGCAGACCAAGATCCATCCCGGGGGATGAACTGGTCATCCCTGGATATCATAATTGTGTTATTCAATCCCATAATCCTGCAAATACTTTAAAAACAAGCACCTGTGAGAGTCTAAATTGTCTCTCCCTTGTTCAAATCAACAAAGATAAAGATTGCCTTTGTTACCTTCCCGGACTCAGCCCAGGTTCCTGGCCGAAAGCTCAAAGATGAAAATCAACAGATAATGCAACACCTTCATGGTCCTACCGCACTCAGCCCAGGTTCCTGGCTGAAAGCTCAGGGATGCAAACAGCATCTTCATGGACTTCTCGGACTCAGCCCAGGTTCCTGGCTGAAACTCAAAGATGAAAATCAACAGATAATACAGCACCTTCATGGTCTTTCCAGACTCAGCCCAGGTTCCTGGCCGAAAGCTCAGGGATGCAAACAGCACCTTTCATCTCGCTGAATTGGAGATGGATACAGAAAGGCTGTATTTAAAAACATAGAATCATAGAATGGTAAGGTTGGAAGGGATCTCAAGGATCATCTAGTTCAAAGCCCCTGCCATAGGCAGGGACACCTCCCACTAGTACAGGTCACTCAAGGCCTCCTCCAACCTGGCCTTGAACACCTCCAGGGAGGGAGCAGCCACAGCATCTGTGGGCAACCTATGCCAGTGCCTCACCACCATCACTGTAAAGAACTTCCTCCTAACATCCAGTCTAAATCTCTCCTCTGCCAGGTTAAACCCATTGCCCCTTGTCTTGTCATTGCAAGACCTTGCCAATAGTCCCTCCCCAGCCTTCCTGTAGGCCCCCTTCAGATACTGGAAGGCTACTATAAGGTCTCTTTAGTTTTTGTGGGAAAGTGCTCCATAGACTTGTGTCATTCTGTGCAAGGGTGCTCTTACCTATGCAGACAAGATTACCCTTACTGTAAAAAAGGTCAGTCATGCCGTAGTTAGCAGCTGTGATTTTCATCCTATAGTGTAGCCTTTCAGATACTCTGAGTACAGGCCACCAAGAGCCTTAAAGATAGGAGTCCAGCTTTGACATAGTTGGATACATGCAGAAGTACATGCAGAGACCTACCACCTCCAGTGGCCTTTGGATCAAGTTCTCCATAACTACATTTCAATAGAATAGAAATTAAAACAAAAAATAATTGTGATAATTGCTAATGCAGTTTCTTCTGTGCTAGAAATTATTGTTAGCATCCCTTGGAAGTGAGCATTGTAATGGCCCTCGTGCATTTCTTTGGTATTAGCTGCACCTTCCCAAGTCTTGAGCCCATATTATCCCAAATGAACTGGTCTGTGAGCCTGTGTTTTCTTTTCCAGCTTTCCCCTATGGCTGCTACCACCCTCTTCGCTTTGTGAACACTTTTTACCCTGACTCACATATATCCACTGAACAGTTGCCCTTTGGATTCAAATGAAGACTGAATCCCAAGCTGCTATAATGGAGTTCAAAATCTTTGACCCTTTTGTAGGTCATATTCAGAGCCTGATTCCTGCACTGAAAAGATCAATAACACCAGGTAGAAGATGAGCATGATAAAGCTCTCCAGTGCCCAAATATTTAAGCGTGTATTCTCATTTCTGTTTCTTTGTTTTAACTCTGTTTTCCCCCTGACTCTAGATGGTACTTACAGATGAAGAAAGAAGAGCAGCTCATGAGTAAATCACAGACTGCTGTGCTGTCATATAATAACTACTGCTGTAATCTTTTATTCAATAAAACTCATATAAACTGACATTTAATAAATTAGAACAAAATGCTACCTGGTCCTCTGCAAATGTTTTGCCTCATGAAAGTTGTAATTCAACTCCCTGCAAGGTCAGGTGGAAACTTATTTCTTTCCACGGAATTTCATTTGGCCCCTGAGCTTCGCAACCAACAGTGAACTGAATCTTAATATTTTTCAGAGAGAGATGCAAAGAAGTAAATATAACAGTTTCAAAAGTTTATGCCTGTATTTATGAACAGAAATGCATGTTTTCAGACTTCAGTGAATACCTGTGCAACTGTTTGCTATCTAAGCAATAGAAAAGCCAACAAGAACTCTCATGCAAATTAAAAAACAAAAATGGGGAGAGAGTTGGTTCTGAGACTTGGAGTTATGGACTGAAAAATGATGCTAAAAATAAATTGTGAAATCTTGCCCATTGAATGCAGCAGGTCAGAGAATCATAGAATCGTAGAATGGTTTAGGTTGGACGGGACCTCAAAGATCATCCAATTCCAACCCCCTGCCATAGGCAAGGACACCTCCCACTAGTACAGGGCACTCAAGGCCTCCTCCAATATGGCCTTGAACACCTCCCGGGAGGGAGCAGCCACAATCTCCCTGGGCAACCTCTGCCAGTGTCTCACCACCCTCACTGCAAAGAACTTTCTCCTGACATCCAGTTATTGTTGTTGAACTTCATGAGGTTCCCCTTTGCCCAGCCTGTCCATGTTGCAGTGAATGGCAGCAGAACCTTCCAATATGTCAGCCACTCCTCCAAGTTTTGTATCACCATCTGATTTGCTGAGGGTACACTCCATCTCCATCTAGGTCATTGATGAATGTATTGGGCAAGACTGCACCCAGCACTGAACCCCAGGGAACACCACTAGCAGAGTAATTATTATTCTCCCACATCAATATGAGAAAATGAAAGAGAGATAAAAGGTCTTAATGTACCTAGTAGCTAAATCTTGCATTCCTCTCTATTTCTTCCTCACTAATTCATTTTTGCAGGCTTGTGCTGGTTTGAGCTAATTGGAATATTTTTTAATAGAGAAAAATTGTACTAAAGGCTGTGAAGGAAAACAGTGGTGATGTCTACTTCACTCAGAGGCTTGCTGCGATGTTTAGGTATAAGGAAACCATAACAAAGAAGATAAGAGTCTCTCGAGCTGGCAGTCTGGGTCACGAGGGACTTACTTGCTTACTTGCTTGCTGGCTGCTTGGGTCTTGGGCTAGCAGCTCTGACTTCTCCTCTCTGTTGAATAACTTCACTAACCACTTTTCTTCTAATCCTCCCCAACCGATCCTCCTTGCGCGTAAGCCAAACCTTGGGGTAAGGTGTGGGAGTGGGGAGAAGGTGGAAGGGTGGTTGGGAGCCCCTCCTGGGGTCTCTGATTTCTGGGAGGGGAGTTGTGTGTCTGTATTACCTTAAACTTGTATATTTCTGTAAATATTCCTGTAAATACTGTATATATTTGCTTGTATATTGTGCTGAGCTGTAAATATAGCTTCATCTCTTAACTTCCAGTCCGGCTGAGATCTAGCCTGGGTCATTTCAAAGTGTGGGGGGGCAGGGAACTCCCAAACCGTCACAAGGCTCAATGACCATTCCTTTTCCTATATTTCATGAGTGAATTACAGTAGTGATATATTACCTGACACAAACAAGTTCAAAACATAAGCTAGATACTGGAATTCATGAATTCTTGGCAGATTTTCTCCACATCTCCATATCCATGTCAATATCTGAATCACAGGAGTTAGCTGGAGTTCAAATGAGCTTGTGCCCAAAAATGTGGTTTAATGTCCCGAGTAGATTTTAAATGTTTAAGGGCTTGTCAGGGAGGCAGGTGGGAGAACAAAACAGTCAATTAATATTTTATCCAAATTTTTAAGGTTTTGGGTGTTCCTTTTTCCACTTAAATTATTATCAGCCTTATTCATCGCATCTGATAATTTCAAAGAACACTTAGTAATGGTTAGAAAAGAGAAGAACAAATGTGCAAATGTGAAAAAATCAGAAAAATTCAGATATGCTTAGAAAGTTGTCTCCTACTCCAGTGGCTTGAGTTGGTCTGAGGCAGAAGGTGATGCAAATATTTAATACCCAAAAAAGTAATGAAAGCTTTCAAAAGTAGCACAAGTGCCAGAATAGTGACTTTGCTTGTAGGTACTGAGGGTTGTGCAGGGACAGTTCCTGTAAATTCTGACAATGAGAAGATAATTCTCTAAGGTGATTAATGAAAAGGTGAGTCATTTATTATTACACAATAGTCTCAGGGTAGTTTATGTACATTTTTATTTAAAAACTTTATCTATTTGTTACCTGAATCTTTTTAAATTATGCCTCATTATTATCTCAAACTGTGAAATCTTCCTGTATCTACTTTGTTAATTATTGCAACACTCTTCTCAAAACCAGGTGAAACTTCACTGCAGTGATTTCACATCAGCCATAAAAGTCATTATAAAATAGAGATGCAGAAGGGTTAGCCAAAAACATTACTGTAGCTGCAAAGCAAAAACTTTATCTGGATAATCGAGGAGGATGAGATAATACTCTTGTACAATGGCCTAAGAGGTAAAGAAGAATTTCATGTTGAACCAGCTTAAATTTTTACTAATATAATTTATTTAACTGTAAGACTGGGAGATTCTGCGGTTTAGCTTGACTTGACCTTTACTTTCAATTTTGTTTTCACTACATCGGCAACTGCATCTATTCTTACAATTCCTTTAACACCAGATTTTGATGTATCTGCCTTTAAAAACACCTTATTGCTGTAAGTTATCGTATTCCAGTCAGTTAAAAAAAAAATAAAAAGAGTCTGACATAAAAAAAAGTTTCCAAACCCCTATTCAACTGTGAACTCTCAGCACATGAAACCTTTCCATCAGTACTTGTGAGCGTGGAAAAAATGCTTACTAAGCATGTATGTAATTTCCTCAGTAAAGCCTGAATACATGAGGTTGTGGGCATGTGAGCTCTAACTGGGATGTGCTGCTTGCACCCGGATGCTGATGAAAATCATAGAATCATAGAATGGTAAGGTTGGAAGGGACCTCAAAGATCATCCCATTCCAACCCCCTGCCATAGGCAGGGACACCTCCCATTAGAACAGGTCACTCAAGGCCTCCTCCAACCTGGCCTTGAACACCTTCAGGGAGGGAGCAGCCACAACCTCCCTGGGCAACCTCTGCCAATGTCTCACCACCCTCACTGCAAAGAACTTCCTCCTAACATCCAGTCTAAATCTCCCCTCTGCCAGTTTAAAC
>VWYK01027616.1:3066-24574 GCA_013399775.1 Semnornis frantzii | reverse complement strand
CCCCCAGGTCCCTCTCTGCCTGGCTACTTTCCAGCCACTCTGTCCCCAGCCTGTAGCACTGCTTGGGGCTGTTGTGGCCAAAGTGCAGATCCCAGCACTTGGACTTTTTAAAACTCACCACCATTGTCAGTAGTGTCCTGTGGCAGGACAAGGGACAATTAACACAAGCTGGAACCCAGGAGGTTTCACTTGAACATAAAGAAGAAACTTCTTTGGTATGAGGCTGCTGGAGCCCTGGAACAGTCTGCTCAGGGAGTTTGTGAAGTCTCCTTCTCTGGAGAGATTCCAAAGCTGCTTGGCCACTGTGATCCAGTGCAAGCTGCTGTGGATGCCCTGCTTTAGCAGGGAGGTTGGACTGGATGATCTCCAGAGATCTCTTCCACCCCTCACCATGCTGGGATTCCAGGATTCTGTCACTCTGCAAGCAGTGCTCGCAGGTTCCTGCTTTTCTTAGATAAAGTCTGTCTGAAACTCTTAATGAATGCTTTGAACATTTCTGCTGAATGGTGATTAAAGTTTTGGAATTTAGTCCTGGAAAGTGCTTGTGCTCTGACTCAGAGGAATACTTCAGTGTAGGCGTCACTTCGAGCAGGTGTTTAATTGCAACAAAGAGCCTCTAAAAATATTTGGCCACTTGAACACTGGAGTGATTTTAAACAAAAACAGAAATAGAGTATGAGCTGAGGTGCTGGGTGATGACATTGTTTGAACAATCCAGCCAGGTTCATTAGTGTCAACATTTCTAATGAGTCATTGGAGCTTTTCCTTAGGCTTCGAGCCTTAATTCCCATTCAGATTAGGGAAGGGTTGAAGTTCCAAATAACTTTAATTCCACGTAAAGGTTATGAGACTCAATAAACAACAAGGACTGGAGCATGCATTTTGTTGAAGCATTACATAAAGTCACCCAAAGGCTAAGACGAATTGAAGTGGCAAAGATTAAAAAGCAATTCTTGAGCTGTTTTTTTGTTTTTCCTTTCTAGATGTGACAGAAAACTACAACACCTCCAAGTTTACCTAAGAAAACACAACAGCCATGACTCACACTCCACATCCCCCTCTATGCAATGGCTCTGTGCAGATAAGACAAAGTAATTTCCTTTTTGCAAAAGACTATTTGCCTCCTTGTAAAAGAAATTAGAAAACAGCTTTATAAATGATCTACCCCTGGAGGCACAGGGCACCAACAATCCACGAGGCAGCTTTTATTGTTTTACTCAAGGCTGAGGTCTGCCACTGCTAGGAATGTAGTGAAACAACAACAAAGAAGATGATTTATTGTGGCAGCTTTGCTAGGATGTTATTAATTGCCAAGGATACACTGCAGCAGCAGCAGCACTGCCAGCCACAAGAGTGATGCTTTCAAAAGGTGAAGTAAAGCCTGCTTTTGTATTGCACAGGAAGGCAAAGCTCGCTGGCCTGAGCCAAAGCCAACAGCTTCCTATCAAAGGATCATAGAATTATAGACTGGCTTGGGTTGGAAGGGACCTTCAAAGCTCATCTAGTCCAACTCGTAGTGAGCAGGGATATCTGCAACCAGAGCAGGTTGCTCAAAGTCCCAAGCAACCTGACCTGGTATCTGCAATATCCAGGGTGGCTACACCAGGTCAAAGAGCTAGACCATGTGCCCCATCCCATCAGCAAGCCCACAGTGACCACCTGGACCTCTGAGATGGGATTTTTCAGTTATTCCTAACTGGTTGTATGTAGCTAACACCCCATTGCTCTCAGGGGTCGTGTTAAAACCTTGTAGCTCCCAAACTTCCTGAGGTGAAATAACCACAGCTCAGGCATGTGAAGAGAAATAAATTGGTTCATTTGCTGTTTTTTAATTCATGCCCTTTATAGCAGAGTGACACACTGTTGCTTGGCTTCCCTTCTTGTTTTCCCAAAGCAGAAATGACTAGAGCCTTTTAGCTGAGGTGTCATAGCTGATTTTGGTTTATTTACTTGCTTTCTCTCCAGTTGCTATCCAAGTCATCCCCAAAAGCAAAGGCAAGTGGGGAAATACAGAGATCTGCCCCAGGAGGTGGTGGAGTCACTGTTCCTGGAAGGGTTTAAAAAAAGACTGGATGTGGCATTTGGTGCCATGGCTTAGTTGATTAGATGGTGGTGGGTAATAGGTTGGACTTGATGATCACAGAATCACAGCAACATACAGGCTGGCAAAGCCCCTCAGGATCACCAAGTCCAACCTAGAACCCTACTCTACAAGATTCACCTTAAACCATAGCCCCAAGCACCACTCAAACCACCCTTACACACACCCAGGGTGGGTGACTCCAGCACCTCCCTGGGCAGCTCATTCCAGTCCCTGACCACTCTCTCTGTGAAAAACTTTTTCCTAATGTCCAATCTAAACCTCCCCAGCCTCAGCTTGAGGCCATTCCCTCTTGTTCTTTCTCCAATTACTCATGAGAGGAGACCAGCAGCAGCCTTGAAGGTATTTTTCAATCTGGTTCATTCTGTGGTTCTGTAAACTGTGCACAGAGCAGGTTGAAGGATGAAAGGGAGAGGAGTGAAGGCTGTGCTGCCATCCAGGGAGATCTGGGCAGGCTGAGAGCTGGGTGCAGGGGAAGCTCACAAAGTTCAATAAGAACAAGTGTGGAGTCCTCCATCTGAGGAGGGATAACTCCATGTGCCAGTACAGACCAGGGGTCCTCCTGCTGGAAAGCAGCCCCATGGAGGAAGACCTTGGAGCCCTAGTGGACAATGAGTTAGCCATGGGATAGCCAAGAGGCTCAAAAGGGACTGGAGAGGTTTCTCAACTGCACTGGCAACTGTCCACCAGAAAATCAAAATGGTTCTGTGTCTAACATCTATCCATTTGCCACTTCCTATGTAACTATCATGTAATTATCCATCATCCAGTTATTTAACATCTAATAATCTAGCATCTAAGTATCTGTCATCTATGTATCCATCATCTAATTAGCTAACAGCTACTTATCTATCATCTGTGTATCAATCATGGAATCATGGAATGGTTTGGTCATCTAGCCCAATGCCCCTGCAGCTTTGGCTAAAGCAGGATACTGAGAGTCCCAAACACCTGACCTGGAATAGTTGCAGGGATGGGGCAGCTACCACCTCTCTGAGCCAGTGTCTCACCACTCCTGTTGTAACACACATCTTCCTTACTCCTAGTCTGAAACCCTTCTCTTCATCTCACCCACCCTCATCTGTTGGTTTGCCTCTCCTTGTGTATCTTTCACTTATGGATCTATCACCTAATTACCTCTTATCTGTATATCTACCTGTCATCATCAGTGTGAGTGCAGCCCAGACAGCAACCCAGTGATGGGCTGCAGCAAGAGCAGGGTGGGCAGCAGGGCAAGGGAGGGGATTCTGCCCCNTGTTTGCAGTGAGGGTGGTGAGACACTGGCACAGGTTGCCCAGGGAGATTGTGGCTGCTCCCTCCCTGGAGGTGCTCAAGGCCAGGTTGGATGAGGCCTTGAGTGAGCTGTGCTAGTGGGAGGTGTCCCTGCCTATGGCAGGGGGTTGGAACTGGATGATCCTTGAGGTCTCTTCCAACCTTCCCATTCTATGATTCTATGATCTATGTATCTATCATCAATGTATATATCCTCTATTTATCTATCATCTATGTATTTATTTGCCTCTCCCTATGCAAAGAATGAAAGAGAAAGGAGTGAAACTTGGTGTGGCTAAGCAGCCAAATCTCCTTACACTCCTCTAGTTAACCTGTGAGATAATTCACCTCATCTGTTATCACAGAATCATAGTGAGGTTACTTGACAGAGAGAAGGCCAGAAGAGAGACAGCCCCAGAGTGTCTGTGCCCAAGTGTCTTTTCTTTGTTTTCTGTTCTTTTCTTATACATCTCAGCAAGCCTGTGAGTGAAGCAGACATCAGCAGTGTTTCCTTTTCACAGCCTATAATATAATTTTCTCCACTGAAATATTCCAATTAGCCTCAAACCAGCACAAAGAGGTTCCAGTTGTTTAATCTGGGAGTTTGAAGGTGAAAACTCCAGAAAGAGTTTTGGAGAGCGGCAAACACTTGCAACACACAGGGGTGATTTTTTCCAACCCAGATTCAGCATTGACAGCCCATAGCTGTTGGAGCCCTTTAGAAAAATCCATCCCCCAGGAGAGGTGGGACCCATCCCTTCCTGATTTTGCAAATCATGCCCCTGGAGAAGTGTCTGGGACAGCATCAGTCAGCTGGGCAGCACCGAGAGTACTCACTCTCATTTCTTTTCCAGCTATGTCTCATTGCCTTCATGACATCAGGCTCTCACTCCTCCCTCAGAAGCAAAGAAAGCCTGCAAGTCCTGTGCTAGGGTTTTCCTTTGCTACTTCATTTCATCACACAGAAAGGTGGGAAGTGAAAGGTGCAAGTACTGACCAGTGCTTCCTTTTTCTACTCTCTGAAGTCCATTTCTCTCCCACATTGATGCATTTTGTGACAGCTACACAGGCTCTGCTACACCCCCACCCCCACTCCGCCTCTGGCTTCATAGGGAGTGTCGTGGAAGTGAGAGACACTCTGAGTTGAGAAGGCAAAAGGAAGCTCTTCAGGAAAAAAAAAAAAAAAGACACTGGGACACAACTGCTTTCTTCCTTTTCTTGGCAGAAACTCTTGTGGGAGTTAAAGAAAGAAGAAAATTACTTTGCAAGTTGACAAGAATGATCTTTTCATTTGACAGGGCTCGGGATGGATTCGGCAGGGGTTTTCCAAGGAGCACAGAACAGTGAATCATACAATGGTTAAGGTTGGAAGAGACCTCTCAGACTGTCAAGTCCAGCTTCTGGTGCAACACCACCATGGCAGCTAAACAGTGTTCTGAAGTGACATGCCTCCTCTGGACCTGCACCAGCAGTTTGATGTCCTTCTTTGCCTGGGGGCCCCAGGGCTGGACCCACTACAATGAGATAGGAGGAACAGTCAAGGAGTTAAGAGGAATGGTCAATGAAATTTAACCTTATGCTGGAAAACAACAATCTGTGTCATAAAGAGCCTTTCAAATCCTCTTCCCATAATTGTCTAGAAAACATGAAGAAAACTGAATCACATTAAATCACATAACATTAAGCAATCACCAAGCACTGAAAAGGCTCTCATCAGCTTCCTCTGGAGCTACTGAATGGCCTAAACCTTGCAGATAACATCCAGGCATATTTTTCACGTGAATCATTACAAACATTACTCTCATTACTCCCCTTGCCCTTTGGTTTTCCTTTTTATTATGACTCTCCCATTGCAGGCACAGTTTCCCAGTTTGGGAATCATCTTGATTTTTCCACTCTCTGACAAATTTCCCAGCAGAGCTGCCCCAGCACCATGTGATGCCAGCCCAGCCCAGGATGCAGCCAAAGCTAGAAGAGTAAATTTCTTTGTGGGTTTTTGGCTGCCACAAAAGTTCAGCACTTCATTTTGTTGTGGCAGGGCACTAATGAAGTCATTCTGCTTGATTTTCATTAAAGTCAGGCCTGGACATACCTAGGCCATGCTGAGGAGAGGAAAGCCCCTAGTACTGTGCTTTTCCCTTCCTGTGATGAGCCAGACCGTAGAAACATTAGAATTGTTATGCTTGGAAGAGTCCTTTAAGATCATGAAGCCAAATCATCAACCCAGCCCTGCCAAGTTGCAGGTCACAGATGGAACCACCCAGAGCATTTCTTTGGGGCCACTGCCACCTCTCTTGCTGCTGTGGCTCTCCAGAGTGGCTAGGAAAGAGGTTTTTTTTGCACCCCATCCACTGTACCTGCCAACAGGTGCAGTAGGTCAAGTGGAGCCATAGATTAGGAGGTTCAGTAAGGCAAAGTGCAAGGTCCTGCAGCTGGGTCAAGGCAAGCCCTGTTATCAGCACAGGCTGGATGATGAGATTGAAGACCAGGTCTTGGAGCTACTGGTGGGTGAGAAGCTAGACATGAACCAGGAATGGCATCCTGGACTAGCCAGCACCTCAAGAGAGATGATTTTGCCACTCTAATGAGACCTCATCTGGAGTACTGTGTTCATCTCTGGAGGCCTCAGCACAGGTAGAATATGGACCTGCTGGAGCAGGTTCAGAGGAAGGCCATGAAAATGATCAGAAGGCTGAAACAAGTCTCCTGTGAGGACAGGCTGAGAGAGTTGGGCTTGTTCAGCCTGGAGAAGAGAAGGCTCTGGGCAGACTTTACAGCAGCACCTCAGCATCCAAAGGGGGTCTGCAAGGCAGCTGGGGAGGGCCAGTTTACAAGGGTATGTGGCAACAGGATGAGTGGCAATGGTTTCAAACTGGAGCAGGGCAGATTTAGGTTGGATGTCAGGAGGAAATTCTTCACAATGAGGGTGGTGGAACACTGGAACAGCTTGCTTAGAGATGTGGTGGAGGTCCCATCCCTGGACACACTCAGTGTCAAACTCGATGGAACCCAGAACACCCTGCACTAGTGGCAGATGTCCTTCTTCACTGCAAGGAGGTTGGATGTGGTGACCTTTGAGGGTCTCTTCCACCCTGATGCATTCTATGATTCTGTGGCAAGTTTTCATATGCCAATGCAAGGCTCTAAAAGAGACCCTGTGGTTTTCCAGATAAACCAACAGGCTCTGTTTGATGCAGAGAATCATTTGGGTGAGGAATGGGAGGAGAAGACAACTGGCAGACCACTAAGCAGTGATTTCATAGATGTTTTATTAGGCAGAGAGGTGGAAGGAGTCATAGAATCATGGAATCACAGAATGGTAAAGTTGGAAGGGACCTCAAGGATCATCCAGTTCCAACCCCCTGCCATAGGCAGGGACACCTCCCACTAGCACAGCTCACTCAAGGCCTCATCCAACCTGGCCTTGAACNGGACCTGCTCCAACATTCCATGTCCTTCCTGTGCTGGGGGCTCCGGAATCATCACAGTTCAACAGCAGGGCTCTCGTGGCAACTTTCACACCATGTGGGAGAGGATCCTGTAAGTCTGGCCAAAAGTTCTGATCATTTCCAGTGATGGCAACAGACCTACCTGAAAGTCTTGTGCAAGTGGAACTCAGGCAGTGAAGAGCCCTGTGGTAGCATTTGGCACAACCAGCTACTGGAGCACGAGTGTTGTCTCATGAGCCATGAGCCAGCAGCTGCTCCTCAGCCTGCTCCATGGTTAGTTAATGTCTTTACCCTTCTCCACACTCCATTCTGTGACGGAAGAGGCAACGATAGCATCTTTGCTGCTTTCTTCTGAAACTGAGCAAGAATCTCCATTATGAAGAAAGGAGGGGAGGAGGGGGGTGAGAAGCACCTGAGGGAAGACCACAAGTCCAGAGGCTAAAGCAATTTGCCTGACATGTTCCATACTCCCCTTGTATGCCTGGCTTCTTGCTCACCATCAAGCAAAACAACTTGCATAATCCTCTAAGAGCGATGACGTCGTGACAGTGCAGATCTTGCTCATTTCCATTTCACATGTGTTTAGACATGCCTGTGAGGTACAGCATTTCACTGCTGCTGCCTTTCCACCACAACCACGGTGTCCTGGAACAGCTTCTCACTGAATGACAGGGCCACAGAACCTTAGAGGTTGGAAGGGACCTCCAGAGATCATCCAGTCCAACCCTCCCTGCCAAAGCAGGATCCCCTAGGGTAGTTCACACAGGAATGCATCCAGGCAGTCTTGAAAGCCTCCCGGGAAGGAGACTCCACAACCTTTCTGGGCAGCCTGCTCCAAGGCTTTGGCACCCTCACTGTAAAGAAGTTTCTCTTCATGTTGAGATGAAACCTTCTCTGTTCCAGTTTGTAGCTGCCGCTCCTTGGTTTATTGCTGCTGACATCATCCACTTGACAGCCACCCCTCAGAGGTTTGTAGACGTTGACGAGATCTCCTCTCAGCCTTCTCTTCTCCAGACTAAACAGCCCCAGAGCTCTCAGTCACTCTTGATAGGGGACATGCTCAAAGGGATGGAAATACTAACTAAAGAAGAACTTTGAGTTGAACCAAAGGTGCTGATGTTACTTTCACATTAATGTTTTCATTAGCATCACTGCAAGCCCTCAAGGTCCCCTTTGATTTCCCGTCACGGGTTCTTTTATTTGCACTTAAATCTGCACTGTGCACATTAAGGAGCACTGCACATGCACTTCCTGCTGCTCTTGGTCTCTCTCTTCAACACACAAGCACTGGGCTCTTTAATAAGAAATATGACATTTGGGCAGGGACTACCAGACATTGTGAAATGTGTGAGATCTTGCCAGGGATCTGAATGAGTCCAGGCCTTGGGCCAATCCAGAAAACTATTAGCCTGTATTTGGTAGGAAGGAAAGATTGGCTTTGGGATTAAAAAAAAAAAGAAGAAGAAAAGAAGGGCTGCATGTTGTTAAATAAATTACTTTACACAGCCCTTGGGTCCAGATCCATCCTAAGCTGTGTGATGTAGCTCAGAAGGCACTCACACTGCACCCCCCCAGAAAAGGAGAGGGGAAAAAGTCAAAGGGTATTTCAGCTCTGAAGAGATGGTTGTGCTGCCTTGCCTGGCCCTGGTGCCCCAGAAGTGGGCAGCCTTTTCCATGCTTGCTTCCCTGCTGAAGGAACTTTGATGTGAGCACAACCACAGATCTGGAAGTGTTGTGGAAGGGCTGAGCCCTGTCCCAGTGAGCTCCTGCCTCCTACAGTTCCGGAATGCTGTTGGTGACAACCCATTCCCACATCTTTCCTGGGTATTTCCAAGTTCTCACTCTCATGTGCCTGGGCCAGTCACAGCTGCTATGTGGGCTCCTGTGGCCAGAAAGTCCAACTGCCACTACAGTCCACATGCCAGGTGAAGCCTCCTGCCTCCCTGGCCCTGTACCATCCTCAGGGAAGGTTGAGTGTGCACTACATGTAGCTCAGTATCCACATGGTGAGTATCTTCCCTGCCCCAAAAGAGGCCAAAAGAAGTCTGAGGTAGCCCTTACCGTCTCAGCAGCTCAACACATGCTGGCAAAGGTTCACTTCGTCTCTGAATGTCTTCTCTATGCACCAGTGGGATCTTTGCAGGTCTTCTAGCAAGGCATGCAATGCAGGGCTCCATCAAACTCAGCTTCTGGTGACTCATAGCAGCTGCAGTTACTCTTCCTTCTGCTTCCCCCATCTCTGCTCACGATCACCATTTGAGGATCGGGACAGTGATTCAGTGACACGTGTAACATTGCTCATGGCTGCCTGTCCTGCTGGCCACTATTGCATCATCCACCCTTGCTTTCTCTTAATGGCATGTGGCCTTCTCTCCTCTTGCCCTAAGCAGTTGTTGCCCTTGAAGCTGTATCTCAAAAGACACCAGAGCATCTTCCCAGAAACTCTCAGACAATGTCTGGTATCTCAGACAAATACCTGGTATGGGAACTTCTGTGCAGTGATGATCAGCTCCATCTTGAGCCAATGAACAGAGCTATCTGCTGAGGAAGCATTTTGCTGGTCACTTCTCAGATTTAAGCTAAGTGAAGCTGGAGGAAGTCAGCTTAGGAATTAGCAGTAACTTGGCTACATAATCAAGGACTGGTTCTCACATTACACAATCTCAAAGCCAGTTGATAATACAGGGATGCAATCAAATGACTATTATTAACATTCCCCTCTTCAATTATTCAGTGTCTTTGGCTGAAATAGTTCTCTATATACTGGTAGAGTTGGATCTTTGGGGATCTCTGCTCCATCCTCCTGCTCCAAGCAAGACTGTCACCAGCATGAGATCAGGTTGGTCAGGGCTATCTCTAGCCAAATCTTGACAGCTTCTCAGGGAAGGGATTCAGCCTGTGCTGTACCACCCTTAGAGTGAAAAGGGTCATCCTACCTTCCACCATCAAATTCCTAGCATGTAGTTAATGGCTTTGAACAGCCTTGGCACTAGGAAGTGGAAAGGGAGGTGTTGATCTCTTCCTGGTATCATAGTATCATAGAGAGATAGATGCATGGGAATGGCTCAAAGCTGCAGCAGGTGAGGTTTAGACTTCACAAAATGAGGAAGCATTTCTTTATAGAAAGAACTTTCTTTACAGGTCAAGAACTAGAACAGGCTTCCTAGAGAGGCAACAGATGCTCCAAGCCTGTCAGGGTTTTAAAAGCATTTAGATAATGCCCTTAACAGCTTGTTTTAACTTTTGACCAGCCCTGAATTGGTCAGGAAGTTAGAGTAGGTGATTCATGTTGGTCCCTTCCAACTGATTCAGTATTCTCTCCCCTTCCCTTCCTTCCCTTCCCTTCCACTGGGCCAAAATGGATGTGATATTCCAGATATAGTCTCACAATGCTCTCCTCCTGACATTCAGAACAATATAAAAAAAACAAAAAACAAAACAAAGCAACAAACATCTTGCTTTGCCATCCAGACCTAATCTGTTAAAAAGAGGCCTGAGTCAAATCTTCATGGAAAGCTGCAGCACACTCCAGCTTAAGGAGGACATTGAACTGCTGGAGTAGGTCCAGAGGAGAGCCATGAGGCTGGAACACATCACATATGAAGACTGAGGAAGTTGGGCCTGTTCAGTGTGGAGCAGAGAAGGCTCCACAGACACCTTAGAGCAACCTTCCATTACCTGAAGCTATAAGAGAGCTGGGAAGGGACTTTTCACAAGGGTTTGGAGTGATAGGATGAGGGACAATGGCTTTGAGCTGGCAGAGGGGAGATTAGGACTGGAGATTAGGAAGAAATTTTTTTGAGTGAGGGTGGCGAGACACTGGCACAGGTTGCTCAGGGAGGTTGTAGATGCCCCTGCCCAGGAGATGTTCAAGATCAGTCTAGATGGGGCCTTGAGCAACTCGGGCTGGTGGGAGGTGCCCCTGCCCATGGCAGGGGCTTGGAACTGGATGAGCTTTAAGCTCCCTTCCAACACAACCCATTCTAGGAATCTATGTATCTACATTTTTTTTCCCCCTGGGCTGGGATCAGGCATTTCATTGGTGTTGCACTGGCAGTGCCCACAAAGCATGAGCTGGAATTCCTTTTCCTCGCACGTTGGTGTTTTCCCCTTCCTGGGCCAACCAAAGGCTGCTGCCACGCAGGGCTCAGGGTACAGGCTGCTCGTGGTTGCATTCCTTCCCCGGTGCCAGCACTCGGAAAGGAGTTTATTTGAGCTGCCTTTTCCCCTCGGCAGCAGGGAAGCTCCCTGTGGCCGGACCGCCCACGCCATTCCTCGCTGCCTCCTTTGCCAAGGAGGTGCTGAGCAGTTTCTCCGAGCGGAGGTGGCCTTCTGAGCCGCCTCCAGCCACGGCGGAGGAGAGGAAACACTCTGCAGAGGGTGTGTTGAGGCAAGCAATGGGAATTCCATCCCATGTGGTCACAGGCGTGGGCTTCCAGATTTTTACTCTCCTTTGTTGTTTTTTTTTTTTTCTTTCTTTCCTTCAGCTACTTGTTTACACAATCCACATCTAGAGGTGCAAGCAGGTATTTTTCACTGGAAGTGTGAATAACAGTGCAAGAACATCTGGAAGGTTCCTCTCTGGTAATTTTTTCCATCATGACTGATGACCTTTATGAATGAAGCAAGTTGGCCCTCTTCACTAGGCTCTGCTTCATCACAGGCTCACAGGATGTCAGAGGTTGGAAGGGACCCAAAGAGCTCATCCAGTCCAACCCCCCTGCCAGAGCAGGACCAGGCAACCTAGCTCAGGTCACATAGGAACACATCCAGACAGGCCTTGAAAGGCTCCACAGAAGGAGACTCCACAACCTCTCTGAGGAGCCTGTGCCAGTGCTCTGGGATCCTTCCAGTCAAGAAGCTGCCCCTTGTGTTGAGCTGGAACCTCCTGTGCTGCAGCTTCCATCAGTAAGAAAACCTGAGTGTGGACTTTCCAATGAAAAGGCAAATAAAATTGGAGTTTTCTTCTTAAATATTTTCTGGCTTAATCTACTCTCTGACAAGTGTTGATCAGGGACCACATTCTCACTAGGACCCAGATGAAGTCCTAGCAACCTGTGCTCATCACCTCTGACCCCAGAGCATTCCTCTCAGGACATATGCAATGTGTGGCTGTCATGAAACATGCCCTCTGCAAAGTTCAGGCTGCTCAAAGTGACCTCAGGGACTAAAGTTTCTAATTTGGTTCATATGTAACCCACTCCTCAGAGAGGTCTGAGCAGTGGAGGCAGAGTGTTGGACACGAATCTCTGGCACCAGTATGCAGAGTTTCAAATGGTCTCAAAGCTGGAGTCACCAGATGGGACTTGCCTCAACATAAGCCTGCAACTAAGAGTTCTTGGTGCTCCTGGGTCCCCTCAGGAGCAGCACAGCCTATCAACTGCTAAAGAAGGAGGCCAATCCCATGGAAGAGCAGAAAAGGACAGGTTTTTCCATCGGACATCTCAGCAGAAGCCTTGTTGAGGACCACGATACAAAAGTTAACACCTCTTGGTATCAGCAGACATGTGGAGACAGCAAGTTGTGTAGCTCAGAGAGCAAACCTCAGGTCAGGGTGTTGGCCTCAGCTTTGCTGGCTGTAAGCACACAATGGAGGAGCCTTTGTGCTGTTGTAGCATGCCATGGAGAGCAGGTCTGTTTGGAAGAGTTTAGGGAGAAGTAATAAAAGATAAAGCAACCCACCTCTGCAAAACCTGACATGTGGAGAATGCCCAAGCCTGATCTCAGCCCCAAGCTTCCACACGCCCACATTTAGTTGTTTCTAATCTAGGTTTTTCTGGAAGAAATGATAGAAGGTCAGGTTAATGATTAGAGTCACAGAGTCACACAATCACAGAATGCCAGGGGCTGGAAGGGACCTCCAAAGGTCATCCAGTCCAACCCCCTGCCAGAGCAGTATCACCCAGAGCAGATCACACAGGAACACATCCAGGTGGGTCTTGAATATCTCCAGAAAGGGAGACTTCACAACCTCCCTGGGCAGCCTGTTCCAGTGTTCTCTCACCCTCACAGTGGAAAGTTCCTCCTCATGTTTCCACAGAACTTCCTATGCCTCAACTTCCATCATTGTCCCTTGCCCTGGCATTGGGTATCACTGAGTTGAGTCTGGATCCAGCCTCTTGGCACTCACCCTGCACATCTTTATAAACATGAATGAAGTTAATGAGAAGTTAAAGTATTCCCTGGGGTCTAATTCATCTCTTTTTGTTGGCCTCAGAGGACAGTTGGAACAGCTCAAATGACAAATGTGTGCTAAGATCCATAGACGAGAAGATCACAACCAAGTAGACACAACTGCACCATTGGCTTCACCTCACAAACATTCATCACAGAGTTTAACACAAAAGCATACCACAGAGTAGATTAAAATCCTGCTTCTATTACCACATCCCTTTTCTGGGGAAATAAGAGAAATAAAGGGGAGGGGGGGGAAAGGAAAAGGAAAAACTTTCTGACCTGTGAGATCGAGACATTGTAGGCAACTCTGGAAATGTTCTCCTGTAGGTTGTGCAAATTAAGCACAAAATACTGTTTGTATTGCCCCCCCAAAAAATGTCCTTTTTCTCATGGGCACTGTTTCATGCTATGACAGCCATAACTTTTGTTTTGTCACTGCTAAATGGAGATGATACTTGGAATTTCCTTTCCGTGGGCAGTGCTTAGAGGTTTCACTTTGCTTTCTCCCAGTAAAGTGAAAAGCTGAAAATTACTGAGCAGAATTCCTTAATTTCCCTAAGATTTAACCTCAGAAGAGTCAAGAAGCTTCTCTATCATCTTGAGTAAGACAGAGAAAAATATTTTATGAGATGCCTAAGTGAAATCAAGTCACAAAAGGGCCAACCAAACACCACTGAAATGCAAACCAAATGGGTGATTGTGCTTGACAAAGGCAGTGCCAGTGCCACTCCTCTGAGAGTTTTCAGCTCACTCCAGCAAAATTTCCTTCCAGAGGGAAAAAGAATTTTGCCATAAATATTCTAGTCAGATCTGACAGGGCTCAAAGCGAAGCATCAAGGGATGGATGCACCCTGGCGTGGAATTTTTGCATCTCACCCTCTGTGCACTAATCCAGCTTAGCTCTCCCAAGTACAGAAGAACAGACTGGGCTGTGTCTCGCTCTGTGGTGCTCGTTTTTTTTTCTCACCTTTTCATGAATTTTAATTGAGTGCCAGCTGAACTCATCATTCCAGCCAGGCACAGGCAGCAAGTGGCCTGCCTGCAACTAGGCAGATCTTTCTGCTAACTCCAGCAAAGTGGTTTCCAATCAGCCTAGCAGAAGAGCCCCATGAGTTAATTGTTGCTGTAAATAAAGAGTGGATGCCAAGAGGATGGAGACCTCCTTTTTACCCTGAGTCACATGGACAAGACAAGGGGGAATGGGGACAAGTTACTGCTGGAGAGATTCTCATTGGACTCCAAAAGGAAATGTTTCCCCATGAGAACAGTTGGACATTGGAACCACCACCCAAGGGAAGCAGTGGAGTCCCCTAGACTGGACAGTTGCAAGACTCAGTCTGACAGAGTGCTGGGTCAGCTCATTTCAGCTACACTATCACCTAGATCCTTGGGGTCCCTTCCCCTCTGTGAAATTTCCTTCAGCACTAGCAGCCTGAGTTTTATTTCAGCAGCTCTTTAGCTTGGAGCAGAGGAGACTGAGAGGTGACCTCAGCAATGTTTATAAAGATGTAAAGGTGAGTGCCAGGAAGCTGGAGCCAGGCTCTGCTGGGTGATGCCCAATGACAGTACAAGGGACAATGGGTGGAAGCTGAGGCATAGGAAGTTTCATGGAAACATCAGGCTGCCCAGGAGTGCTGTGGAGTCTCCCTCTCTGGAGATATTCAAACCCTGCCTGGATGTGTTCCTGTGTGATCTGCTCTGGGTGATGCTGCTCTGGCAGGGGGCTTGGACTGGATGAGCTGTGATGGTTTGGCAGTTCCCTGTCCCCCTACGCTTTGTAAAATCCCCCAGACTAGACTCAGCCAGCTGGAAGTTAAGGACTGAAGCTCTATTCACAGCTCAGCACAATGTACAAGCAGAGATAGACTCAATAGACAGGAATAGTTACAGAGATAGACAAGTTAAAGGGAATACAGAAACACAACTCCCCTCCCAGAAATCAGAGACCCCAGGAGGGGCTCCCAACCACCCTTCCACCTTCTCCCCACCCCTCTACCTTACCCCAGGGTTTGCCTTACATGCAAGGTGAGTTTGGAGTATGGGCCAGGGGGATTAGAAGGAAAATGGTTAGTGAGGTTACTCAGCAGAGAGGAGAGGACCCAGAAGCTCCCAGAGAAAGAACAAGACACTGTGTTATCTGTGTTTGTGTTCTTATTCTTAAACATCTCAGCAAGCCTATGAGTGAAGCAGACATCACCATTGTTTTTCACAGCCTATAATCTCATTTTCTCCACTAAAATATTCCAATTAGCCTCAAACCAGCACAAGGTCCCTTCCAGCCCCTAACATTCAATGATTTTATGATTCCTACCACCCCTTTCCTGGACAGCCCTCCTTCCTCACCATCCTGCCACATTTATGTACTTTCATGCTGTAATTTAACCAGTTGTGGTATAACCCCTTGGTCCTTTGTGATTTATTTGCACAGCATGGAACAACCTCTGCTTAAATGATCTTGCAACAAACCTGGGAGGCCATACAGCTTTTTTTTTTTTTTTTTTCTTTCTACCAGAGCACTGACTATTGTGTGGCACCTAGAGTTTGAACAGCCTTTCAGCCCCTATTTCACTGAGAGGGATCAAGCACAATTTCCCAACCCATCCATGCTAAAGGCTACAGGAGGACTGTTCCAGGCGAGCGTCACTGAAGTAGCAGCGAGGAGCAGCACTAAATTTTTGTGGCTGGTTTTCAGCAATGTAAGAGCACACTGCAAAACAAAACCCTTAGACCTCTCTAAAAGAGTGTTTTGGTTCCCTTCTCCCCAGTCATTAAGGTAGAGTGTGGAAGCTTTGTGCTGTGCACTGTGGGAAGATGGTTGGGACTTGGTGATCTTAGAGGTCTTTTCCAACCGAAGCAGTTCTATGGTTCTGTATTTCTGCACTGCAGCTGCAGCCCTGAACAGCAGAGAGATTAATCTAAATAATGTTATTACAGGTGAAAACATCATTAGCATTTAAAAAAAATGACTGTTAGTGAAGAAATCTACTTAAATAACAATGGCCTTGAGCAGCTGAGTGTAATTGAGAGGTGTCCCAGCTCACAGCAGGGAGGTTGGAATAGATGATTCCTAAGGTCCCTTCTAACCTAAGCCATTCTATGATTCTATGAACAGTAATAATAGTAGTAATATTTTCAGTACTTCAAGGGTTTGAACTAAAAGGAGGAGATTCAGACTAGAAAGAAGGAAGAGATGTTTTGCACTGAGGGTGGTAAGATCCTGGCCCAAGTTGCCCAGAGAGGTGGTTGTTGCCCCATCCCTGCAGCCATTCCAGAAGAGGTTGTCTGGGGTCCTGAGCAACCTGCTCTACTTGCAGATTCATAGAATCATAAAATGGTTTGGATTGGACTGGACCTTGAAAATGATCCAGTTCCAACTCCCCAGGCACTGGCAAGGACACCTTCCACTAGACCAGGTTGCTCAAGTGGAACCTGACCTTGAACACCTCCAAGGAGGGGACATCCACAACCTCCCTGGGTAGCCTGTTCCAGTGTCTCACCACCCATACTTTAGAGAATTTCTTTTTAATCTCCAATATAAATCTCTCCTCTTCCAGCTTCAGTTCATTCCCTCTTGTCCTGCCACTCAAAGCCCTTGTAGGAAGTTCCTCTTCAGCTTTCTTGTAGACCCTTTTCAGATACTGGAAGGCTGCTCTAAGGTCTCCATGAAGCCTTCTCTTCTCCAGGCTGAACAGCCTCAACTGTCCCAGCCTGGCCTCACAGGGGAGGCTCTCCAGCCCTCCAGTCATCTTCATGGACTTCCTCTGGACCCTGCTGAGTGCAGAGGGGTTGGACAAGATGAGCTTGAAAGATCCTTTCTAACCCAACCCAGTCTGTGATTCTAAGATCATATGAATTTTGGAATCAATCTTCAAGGGTTTCACAAACTGAGAGCCCAAGATCACAGCCCACATTTTCCCCTTCTAAAATCAAAGCCCAATTAAGGAAGGCAACTGGCCAGTGCAGAATGCAGGCTTTAAAGCTGTCAGTCAGCAACTCTGCCCTTTTCCTCCTCTCGAGGGCAATTCATGTAGCAATTGTAGCCAGCTCTCATAGAAGCCTTTAATCATCTGTTAGCCACACACATCATCTGTGCTTACATCTTATGCTGCTTGTATGCTCCACACCTCTACTAATCCTCCCTGGGTTTTCCTGGAACACCTTCAATTGGACATGCTGCTGCAGAGATGCTAGAGACATGCAGGCATGACAGCACTTCATAGTGGCATGCCACACAGTCTGCATGGCAGCCAAACCAAAATCCTCAGAGAAGCCTCAGAACACACCAATCTGCCCAGTCATTTCTGAAAGTCTTTTCCCAAGAATATGGTCTCCCTAAATGGCTAGTATGGAGTTGAGTCACAGAATCACAGAACCATTCAGGCTGGAAAAGACCCTCGGGATCAGCAACTCCAACCAATAACCCTACCCTGTGTAGTTCACACCTAAATCACATCCCCAAGCACCACATCTAAACAATCTATAAACACATCCAGAGTTGGTGACTCAACCACCTCCCTGGACAGAACATTTCAGTCTTTCTGTGAACAAAATTGTCCTCATGTCCAGTCTAAACCTACACTGTTGCAGTCTGAGGCCATTCCTTCTTGTTCTATCAGTAATTGCACCAACCTCTCTACAATGTCACAGAATCATAGAACTGTCCCTGGGGCTGTCCTAGGTGGCCTTCAAAGGCCCTTCCAGCCCAAACCATTCTATGATTTCAGAACAAGTGTTTGATGCACTGACACAAAGCCAGAGTGGGTTAGTGAGGTGAATGTTCAGACTGGGGACAGATGATTGCACAGGGAAACCCTAACAGTGGCCAGATAAGAGAGATGCAGTGCAGTAATGAGTTGCTTTGTACCTTCTGCCACAGATTTCCATCCCAAGTGAAGAAGCCAGCACTGGGTTGACTGGGAAGCCAGAGTCATCCCAGCACAGTGCCCTCAGCTTCCATACTTGCTGCATAGTTGTCCCCTGGCACTTCAGCAAGAAGTGATGATGCGCTCTGGGTGCCAGTGATTGTACAAGCAGTGCTGGTGATTTCCAGGAGTAAGACAACTTCCCTGCCACGAGAACAGCCTCTAGAATGAGAACTTCTTACCCTGCTTGTGTTAGCTGGCTGCTGTGAGTAGTCAAGCACAGTCCAAAGCTATGAATGAGGAAAGGGATGGGATGCTCAGTGCCTATGAGAAGTCCTCTTTGCATCGCTGTATTGAGACATGCAGCAGTGCAGAGGCAGAGAATCACAGAATCATAGAATCAGCCAGGTTGGAAGAGACCTCCAAGCTCACCCAGCTCAACCTAGCACCCAGCCCTAGCCAACCAGCCAGACCATGGCACTAAGTGTCCCATCCAGGCTTTGCTTGAACACCTCCAGGGACAGCAACTCCACCACCTCCCTGGGCAGCCCATTCCAATGCCAATCACTCTCTCTGGCAAGAACTTCCTCCTAACATCCAGTCTAGACCTCCCTTGGCACAACTTGAGGCTATGTCCCCTTGTTCTGTTGCTGGTTGCCTGGTAGCAGAGCCCAACCCCACCTGGCTACAACCTCCCTTCAGGGAGTTGTAGAGAGCAATGAGGTCTGCCCTGATCCTCCTCTTTTCCAGGCTAAACAACCCCAGGGGTGCTGCAGCCTCCTGGCTCTGGCCTGTGGCAGCACAGTTTGCAAAAGGCATGGAGGAAAATGAAAGAACAAAGCTGATGTAGATATGAGAGAAGCCTTTCAACCTTTGTTTCTTAGCAAAGGTCTGTGATTTCCTTTAGAGACAACAATCACTCATTCCTTGTACTGACACCATTAGGCCCCAAATGCCCTTTTATTACTTATTCTAAGAACCAGTTCTAGGTAATCCACCACAGGAGCTTTTGCTCTTGAATCCCCAAGACTTTAGGCAGCTCATGTAAAACTGTGAGTGCTCATGACACTGTGAGTGCTCATGATACTGTGAGTCTGAGATTAAGGACTGAAAGATAGAGGAAGAACATTCAGTGTTTTTTATTACTGGAATGAGATGGAGGACAAGTGATAAAGGAGGAGGAACAGGGAAGGGATTAAGTTGGGAAGACAAGGGAAATGGTGTGATGCAAAATAATGGCGGGAAATTCAATGGGAAAAGAAAAGAGTCTGCTAGCCCAGGCAGGGAGGGAAGGCAGGAACAGCTTTGTGATTTGAGCCCATTCTTCTCCTCCCATGAAGTGGGGAAGGCTGCTTTGTAAAGACTCAGTAGAAGAGGATAAAGGAAGCACAAAGATATCTTTCATCCAGCATCTGCTGAAAAATTACACACACAGACAATTTTCTTTCTGCCAAGGTTATTTTGCTGAAAGGTGATGGAGTGACTGGGATGATCCTCCTGGGGTTTTACAACAGCTTTGTTACCTTAAGATGATTGTTTTTATTAGCACATGAGATCACAGAGTCACAGAATGGTTCAGGTTCAAAGGGACCTCAAAGCTCAGCCAGTTCCAACCCCCACCAGAGGCACCTCCCACTAGAACAGGTTGCTCGAGGCCTCATCCAACCTGGCCTTGAACACCTCCAGGGAGGTTGTGGAACACAGAATCACAGAATCTTCCATCACATTCTGTGCCTCTGTGCTCCACAACCTCCCTGGGCAACCTGTGCCAGTGTCTCACCACCCTCACTGCAAACAACTTCCTCCTAACATTCAATTTCCATCTCCCCTCTGCCAGATTAAACCCATTGCCCCTTGTCCTGGCATTCCAAGACCTCCTCCTTTGTGGACTGGCTCCAACAGTTCCATGTCCTTCCTGTGCTGGGGGCTCCAGAACTGCACCCAGGACTGCAGCTGGGGTCTGAGGAGAGCAGAGCCAAGGGGCACAATCCCCTCCCTTGCCCTGCTGCCCACACTGCTCTTGCTGCAGCCCAGCACACAGTTGCTGTCTGGGCTGCACTCACACTGCAGGCTCAGGTTGAGTTTTCCTCACCCAACAACCCCAGGTCCTGTTCCTCAGGGCTGCTCTCAGACATTCCTCACCCAGCCTGGAGCTGTGGTGATTTGGGGTGATTTCCCCACTCAATATACTTCACAATCTCAGATCACAAGTAAAGCTCCTGGCAGTGATGTGGCAGCCTGCATGGCATCACTGCAAGAGTTTTATGGGGTGTTACAGGCAGAGTTTAAAGCTTTCCACCATAATTCACCTTCCAGCAACTAATGAGGAGACTTAATCAATAATAATTACAAATTAATGGGCATTAATCTGCCAGCTACAGCCATGCAACTTGTATGTGATCAAGAGACTAGGACACAGGGCAAGAGTGCTGTGTAGGGTTGGGAGGAGCCCTGTTAGTTTGGCTGGATCTACCTATGAAAGCAGAAGGATGGGAGAGAGGCTGTGGTTTGTGTCCATTCTCTCATTCTAACTCATTAAGTGTCACACCAGAAATCCTGTCCAAGTATTTCAAATTGCTCAGATTCTCCAGGTGCTTCTGAAAGTCCTGGTCTACACTCTTCAACTTGGAAGTAATGAGATGTAAGGATAGAAAGAGATACAAAGAGGCTGAAATCCTTCGGCCTGCATCTTGTTGAATTTACCATGGCAGCTCTGCAGCTCATTCACAGAATGGTTTGAGTTGGAAGGGACCTTAAAGATCATCTAGTTCCAACCCCTCTCCTGTAGTTAGAACACCTACTGCTAGACCAACTTGCTCTAGCCCCCCTCTGACTTGGCTTTGAACACTTCCAGAGTTGTAGCCACCACAACTTCTCTGGGCAACCTGTTCCAGTGCCTCACCACCCTCATGGGGCAGAATTTCTTCCTAATGTCTTATCTAAATTCAGCTTTTTCCAGTTTGAAGCCATCACCCCTTGTCCTGTCACTACAGAGTATGCAATTCACACTGCATTTCACTTCTCTCCAACCTTCCATGTACCTGGCCCCTTCCCACTTGCAGGGCTCGGTGTAACAGGACCCATGACACAGTTGAAAGGGAAATGGCATCCTTGAGAATTCACTTCTGGGTCTGGAGGACTAGGACATGTTTGGGTCATACAAGGGTGCTTTCTGGAAGGCCACATCACTGCTGTCTTCTGGTATAACCAGAACACTTTAAAGTTTAGAGAGGTGAGGTTCATGACAGTTGTGTGTAGAAAGGTGAAATTCGATGAGAAACATAAAATGTTTCTCTCATCTTTCTTCCCTCACACCTCAGGATATTTTGTCTAACAGAATTATTATTTTTCCCAGCTCACAGTCTTCTCTTGCTTCTATTCTTAGATTACCAAGGGCAGAACTCCATTGATCAATGTAAAATCAGAAGTGGTTTGCCTTTGACAGTTCAATAGAGGAGAGTATCAGGGACCATAATTTATCTGTAAGAGACCTGCAGGCTACCCACATCATGAGTACTCTATCCTTGAAGCAGCACCTCAAGTCCTGGGTTCAATTTTGGGTTCCTCACTCTAAGAATCATAGAATGGGAAGGTTGGAAGGGACCTCAAAGATCACCCAGTTCCAACACCTTGCCATAGGCAGGGAC
>VWYK01027615.1:1428-12274 GCA_013399775.1 Semnornis frantzii | reverse complement strand
TGTAATATTTCTATTTATTAATTTATTTTTTAAAAATAATGTAAAGAATGATTTAAATTATTAAATACATTTACTTGTTATTTTTTAAATAAATAAATTTATCACAAATAAAAAAAGAGGCCCCCCCATATGGCAGGGAGTTGGAAGTAGATGAGCTTTGAGGCCCCTTCCAACCTAAACCATTCTATCATTCTTTGATTCAAGACAGTTCAGCTCCTTTTGCTAGTTGGTTCCAGTCCTGTGGAGTATGCAGTCCTGAAGCCCAAAGAGTTTGGATGACTCACCTCTCTTGAATCACAAGATGTGTTCACAAGCCTGCTGTGCTTTGGCTGCTTTACAGTTCTGTAAGATCAGGAGACAAACAGAGACCCTCACTAGTTTCCCATGAAGGACTCCTTATTCTTCTAGGTAAAAATTCTGAGGAGATCCCTGCCCCAAATTTCTCCATTTTCAACTCTTTGGTTTTAATGACCCTTGTTCTTGAGGAAGGAGGGAAGCTTGGTAAGAAAATGGTGATAGATACTCTAAGACAACCCCTAGAGAATGATGAATGAAATTAGGTCTTCTAATTAGTGAATGGCAGGGCACATGATCAAAAGCAGAAAATAGGATTTGAAGAAGAGAAGGACAGGAAGATGCTCTTAGCGCATAACTAAGAGGCAGTCTCAAGTCTTCTGCTTGATCGTTGCCCTGTTAAGGCATCACAGTTCTTGGAAACTATGATTTTAGGTTGGATGTTAGGAAGCATTTCCTCGGGGAAAGGCTGATTAGATGCTGGAAAGGACTGCCCAGGGAGGTGGTGGAGCCACCATTCCCGGAGGTCTTTAAGAACAGATTGGATGTGGTATGGTTTAGCTGATGGGGTGGTGCTAGGTGATAGCTGCACTTGATGATCTCTGAGGTGTTTTCCAGCCTCAGTGATTCTGTGAAAGGCAGGGTAAGCAATTTCTTTCTTCTGATCTTTTCCTGGTTGTTCATCCCCTCTCCCTCTCTTTCCTCCAGATATTCTTCCAGTCCTACTGTCAAAGCTCAGTCTTTCATTTCATGGTCTCGCAGTCCAACACTGAATATTTCCACTGTTAAAGCACTCCTTCTGCTATTGCTTTATGAAAGTACTTCTACCAGGAAAAAAAAAAAAAAAAAGTAGTCTGCCCAAGTATAAAAAAAGGAGATAAATTTACTGGGGAAATAGAAGCAACACAAATGTGCCCCTGATACTTGAAAAAAATATTGGCGAATACTCCTGGCTGAATTCACACAATTATACCAGCAGTAAAATGTGACACTTTTAGTATTTAGTCTGAGCTCAACCACTTTTCATGGTTACATCTGATAAATCCTGCATTTTAGAGGGAGCATTAGCTGTCTTCAGCTGTTCTAGAAAGGGATAAAATCCATTTTATTACAGAGTTGCTATCTCGTGCATGTAAGAACATGGATCCTATTTTGTTATTCCTTAATTTAAGGTTGCATCAATAAGAGATTAATTAAAGTGTCCTGTGATCAATCCCTTTTATATTTTATTGACCTTTCTTATCTTTACAAATACTTTTCCTAAGAATGCTTTCTTGTGTTTTGTGCAACAGGAAGACTTTTTCCCCTGCTCATTTTTTTTGAGTTCATTGACATCTTCTTTAATATGTTAAAGCAGCTGACAGAGGTCTGCTCATGAGCAGCAGTTTCCATCAGCCCTACCCTTTATTACACATACTTTAGCCTCCTGTGCTTTGTCCTTCACGAATTGGTAGATATTAATTTTGAAATAATTTATGCTCCTTGAATCTGCATCACCTAATCTGTTCCATTTTCCCCTTGATTGGAAAATCACCATCTGTCTAGTTGTTCCTTTTTATTCCACAATCCCGTTTGGATTTTAACACAGACTTTTAAGATGTAGCTCTGGAAGATCTTATATTTAGTTCCTTTCATCTCTAACTTTAACAATCAGAAAAGTTTTTACCAAGTAATGTCAGTTTAGTTATTCTTTCGCTGATGGAACATTATTCCATTCTCCTGGCTCTGGCTCTGTTCTCTTTCTGAAGACTACTCCTCCTTTTTAACAGGCAATTGCTGCATTTTCTGGCATTGCAGTATCTATTAGCCTCTGCCACTTGATTGGCAACTGAAACGTCCTTCTAAATCTGAAATATAACAGAGCATGAAAAACAAAGCTAAACATAGAATTAACCAGGTTGGAGAACTCCTCTAAGATTATCCAGTCCAACCTCTCACCCAAGTCTTCTAATTAACTAACCCATGGCACTAAGTGCCTCATGCAGCCTCCTCTTAAACACCTCCAGGGATGGGCACTCCACCACCTCCCTGGGCAGCCCATTCCAATACCAATCACTCTCTCTGCCAACAACTTCTTCCTAATATACAACCCAGACCTCCCCTGGTACAACTTGAGGCTGTGTCATCTTGTTCTGTCCCTGAGTGCCTGGCAGCAGAGCCCAACCCCAGCTGGCTACAGCCTCCCTTCAGGGAGCTGCAGAGAGCAATGAAGTCTGCCCTGAACCTCCTCTTCTGCAGGCTGCACACCCCCAGCTCCCTCAGCCTCTCCTCACAGGGCTGGGCTGCAGCCCCTCACCAACCTTGCTGCCCTTCTCTGGGCACCTTCAGGCACCCAACTGAGAGGGGCAAATATGACAGCGTACTGCGAGTGTGCCTGGGCGGTGCAGAGAGGTCATTCTGGATATTCATCTCCAGCTAGAGTCCTCTTAACCAATTAGCTGCCTTTTCCACTGAGTACCCACAACCCTCTGATGTTTATTACTTGGTTCTATTAATTGTCATAGAGTGGGAATAAAGGATTATTTTCTCCTTTTTTAATTTTTTTTCCCTAGTTGGGAACCTCTGTTTGTAAAATCCTTTATTCAATTTGAGCCAAGTTCAGGTGGCAACAAACATACTGCTTGTGCACTGTTACACATTTGGGAAGTTATGTAGCCCAAGTGTCGATAAGTAGCACATTTTAATCGTTAATTGGGGCTGGATTAAAGAGGTCTTATTGAAAATCAGAAGTCTTATTGAAAGGCTACACAGGTATAACCTTTCCAAAGAGTCACTCCATGAGTAATTAAAAGTTTTACATTACATTTTCCTGCATCACAGCCACCCCCACAGGTGCTGTGTGTACTTCTGGGCTTACTTCGGTTTGCATAAGGCAATTTGCACAATTAGGCTTGATTTAGAATGACCTCTCTCTCCAGCTAGGGTTAGCAGGAATCTTTAAATGATCTTTTTAGGATTCTTTTTAGTTCTGTAAAATGATTGGAAAGGTGAAGCCCAGTTCCTGTATCCTGGAATGTGACAAAAAATATCAGGATGTATCTCACGCTCTCCTTCTCTCCCTTCTTGTGAAGCAGCTGGCTCCATTCCAGTCACCTTGAACAGAAAAGGAGCAAGAAAGAGCAGGGCTCTATTATCTGCTGATCTTTGCCCATTTTCTACCTACCATTTACTTAATCTCTGAGCACTGGGTAAGCAGTCTTTGCTTTTCCCCTCTGTTGACACACAGGCTGAATCTTGCTTTCTGTGCAGCTGAGCAATGGCAATGACAACCTACTTCTGGGTGAACTTCTAATTAGTTTTTGAAATACCATTGTTACTTGATTTGTCATGATGTGTCATGATGTTTTGTGTTCATACCTGTTACTTAAAAAGCTGGATATCATTCTTCAAAGCACATTAAACAGAATGATATTAAGGACGTGGAAGAATTTGCACTAAGATAGGAGTTATTTTTTTCAGGGGTGGATCAAAAGATCCAAACATCTCACACATCTCCTTGCAGAATGTTCTGAGGCACAGTGGTGTGTCACTTTGAAATCAGATGATAGATACAGCAATGCTTATCAAACCAACACAACTCAATCTCAGGCTGACAGGCAGAGCTTTATAGAGAGACAGCAAATACAACTTGGTCGTGGAATAGGTCAGGTAGAGCTTTATATGCAAGAAGTAGAGTCTGGAAAAAAAATCAATTGTGTGCTTGATCGGAAGAGAGTGACAAGGGAAAGACAAAGCAGGCAGAAGATGTCTGGTGTGCTTGAGATGAGCAATAAATCAGACTGCTTCTGCCAGGGAACTTTACACAGCATTTTTCTGTGGCATGAGCTGAATGCTCAGGTTCCCAGATATGAATAATGATGGCGACTTGGGAGCACTGTGGCAGAGAGAAGGAAAAGCAAACATACAGAGAAAAGGAAAGAATAATACCAAGACCATAAAGAGTCCACTTGGAATAAAACCTGGTGGCATGGCATAGCTAGATAAGGTCTTGGGCACAGAAATGTGACCTCCCCTTTTTGGACACTACCAGAACTTTCTTCTCCTCTCAGCCCAAGTGTAGAGCATCCTGTGTGCTGGAGCACCCAGAGGCAGCCAGGTGCTGAGCACGGCACTGCTCCTGCTGCTGGTGAGGTCATCAGCATAGGAATCAAGGACTTGAGGCAAAACTACACCATTCACTTCAACAAACCAAAGCTCCAAACCTAAAAACTGTGTGGAAAGCTGTATCCTGCTGCCATTTGGGCAGGTGCACATTTGCTTTTCTATGCATTACTGGAAAAAAATTAGGTGTGTCATCGGTGGTATTTTGGGATTAAGCTATGCAATGTGTGTCCTGAAAAATGACATGGACTAGCAATTTTTAAAATAGACACAGATAGCTGCCAAGTTTAGCAAAAAATGATCCAGAGCCTCTGGCAGAATAGTCACAAAACCGAGATAACAAATACAATTCTGTACTCTCTAATCTGCAAGCCTGCATACAAATTAGTGAAACTTACTGCAGTATCCTGTTTATTAAGGACTGACAAAGCCACTGGATCAAGAGAAGAAGCTGCCTTCCCTCAGCATTTGTACATTATCAGTACACTTATCATACTTTTACCCATCTACTTGGGAGAGGAGAGAATCATTTAGAGTGATTTGCTACTAATTAGTGTTTATAATAAAAGAAATATTTCCGCACACAGGTCTTAAAATGGTTTTCTTGTGCCTGGAAAACAGACATTGCTTCAATCATGCAGAAAAGGAAAGCACTAAAAGCCCCGAGCTACATGGCTACAAGGAAGTGTAGATAGTAGGGCAGCACAAAACAACACAAATGAGATCTTTCTTCCTCAAGAAAGACCATTGCCAAATGATGAAGTTATGCATCAATGCTGTGAAAACTGCTAACACAGAACGTGGGAAAGGCAAAGACTTTGTCAGACACACAGGACAAGGAGAAAAAAAATCCCACGTGGAGGAGAATTATCTCCGAAAGGATTCACTTCTTTTCCATTCTGGTCTCATCTCACAGCTGTCTGAGGGTTTAAAGGTGCAACAGCTTCCTACCACTGCAGTGAGTTTCTGAATGAGATTTCTCTAGCCAATTTAAAGTATTTTAATGTTATAAATTGACTAGAGAGGGGCAGGAGACACAGAAAAAGAAGAGAATTTTGCAACATATAATGGATTTTTTTCCCCATACTGAAACACTGCTGTTATATATCTTTAAGGGACAGTCTAATTTTTTTTTATTATGGCTATAATTATTCTGACTGAATAATTATTCTTATTCTGACCATAAGCCAAAGTAGTGAGTTTGGCTAAAAACACTGACATAGCCTGAACATTAGATGATAATTCATATTAATATCATTAATAATCAAATAAAGAATAAAGTCTGAATACAAAGTTCTTTATCTGGAGGTTCAATTTATTTCCTTATTTTCCTTCTTTTATTTTCTTCTTCTCTCCTCTGGGCACAAACTGTGGTTGTTGAACAGTATTTTCAATTAATTGTCTTCCTGAAAATCCAATCATTTAAGTATATGACTGCCACTCTGTTTTATATTAGAGTAAATAAGTTAAGAATGGTCATTTTATGCTTTGGAGGAAAATTATTAAGTCTGGAACTTCTCTGGAGTTAAATTTATGGTCTTCAGCCATCATCAAATTTGTCTTTTCCATAATCAAAGAGCTTAAATCAGAAACTCTCACTGTAAAATATCCACACAGAAACACATACCCAGGTGGGCAGCAGAGCCAATGGCATCCTGGCCTGGCTCAGGAACAGTGTGGCCAGCAGGAACAGGGAGGTTCTTCTGGCCCTGTGCTCAGCACTGCTCAGGACACAGCTTGAGTGCTGTGCCCAGTTCTGGGCCTCTCAATTCAAGCGAGATGTTGAGGTGCTGGAAGGTGTCCAGAGAAGGGCAGCAAGGCTGGGGAGAGGCCTTGAGCACAGCCCTGTGAGGAGAGGCTGAGGGAGCTGGGGGTGTGCAGCCTGCACAAGAGGAGGCTCAGGGCAGAGCTCATTGCTCTCTGCAGCTACCTGAAGGGAGGTTGGAGCCAGCTGGGGTTGGGCTCTGCTGCCAAGCAACCAGCAACAGAATGAGAGGACACAGCCTGAAACTGTGCCAAGGGAGGTCTGGGCTGGATGTTAGGAGGAAGTTGTTGGCAGAGAGAGTGATTGGCATTGGAATGGGCTGCCCAGGGAGGTGGTGGAGTGCCCATCCCTGGAGGTGTTGAAGCAAAGCCTGGATGGGGCACTTAGTGCCATGGTCTGGTTGCTTGGCTGGGGCTGGGCGCTAGGTTGGGTTGGGTGAGCTTGGAGGTCTCTTCCAACCTGGCTGCTTCTATGGTAAGAATTCCAGGACATGGGATGGCAGTGAGTGCAGCTGCCTAGCCATGTAACCCTTGCTATTCACTAGACAGGCTGAGCTAGCAGCTGCTGGTGTTTGTCTGATCTCTCTACCTCTGCTTCTGAACAGAAGGAAGGGCGGGTTTCAGAAATGGTTGTTTAAATGTCTGCAGAAGCCCTTAAAATACCTTCCACTTGAACAGCCAGTGAATTAATACACAGTATGCTTAAGTCCATTCCTTTTCTATACATTGCTGGGTTTGGCATTGATCTAGGTGTGGTGTAATTGATTCACAGAGCACAGACTTGTAGGTGAAATGCTACCAAATAAAGAAAAATATTCAACAAAAAGAGCACAACATCTGAACTCATTAAAACCAAATTCTGAACAATCATTACTGCTGCTTAGGAGAGTCCTCTAATAGTCTCCCTACCATGTTTCATTTCTCATTGTCCTGTGTGCTGAGAAAGCAATCAAATGAGAACTTCCCCTCACGGCTATAATGGCACTTTCTCAGTTTGGCATTTGGGATTGCCTCCAGAAACCAAGGACACACTTTACAATTCTCAGGTTGCTAAATTTATTATTTATGATGTGCAGAAGTTCACTTAATCTCCAAACAGAAGTGTAAGTGCCTGGGCCTTTTGTTATTCTTATGGTTTCATTTAAAACATCAGAACTTCTGCACGTGCAAAATGCTCAACTTGGCATCAGTGCATGAAGAACTCACCAGCAGAGCACAGGTATCACAGGTGATGCACAAATAAACCCTGAAAAGCAACCCTTAAGAAGCATATAATGTAGCTCTCAGGAGGAGGTCCAGCTGCTATTGATTTCTTCAGTTATCTTTGCAGGACATAGAGATAAACCATTTACAAACTTGACTTTCTTGGGTTTGGATGTGAGGGTATACAGCAACAGGAAGGACAGCAAACAAGCATGGAGTGTAAGCCAGGTTTACCTAGCACAGATGTCTGCTGACAAACAAGTACACAGTGGACTGCCACTCCCAGAGCAGAAGGAGCTATTTGCACAGCATTAACCCAAATGGAAAGCACTGCTGGCTTGTTCCCCAAAACGGTCCAAACTTTTCCAGATTTACACTGGGGACATACTAAAGTCAGTGCAGAAGAGTGACTACAGCTTATTTTGCATTCCTGAAACCCTCTCATGTGGCTGAGGGAGAGGAAGGCAGGCAAATGGGAGCCACAGGCTCAAGGCTGGGATCACATTAAAAATCTGTGGTGCCCATAGGAGCATCAATTCAGTTTGTTTGTTAAGGAGACTGCTGATAGTGACTGGAGAAGGTATTTCTCAGGACAGGAAGAAATGTGATGCTGAACACACTGAGCCAGGCTAGTCTTGGGGCTCTTGGAAATGAGTTAGTTTATACCAGACAGCATGAATCTTAGGTAAGGTGTATGTGAAAATCTGTTCCCTCATCATCTCCTTCCCCCAAAATACTGTGACTAATGTACCTAATGGCTTCTGCACTTAGCTGGAATATTAGTTAGCTCTTCACCAGCAAAATTGGTGATTTTTTGGTAATGAGATGAGACACTCAAACTAAGTCCTTTTGTAGAGACTCTTAACAGCTTAGCCAGAGACTACTACAGCTCGAAGACTGCCTGGTTGTGGCATGGGAGTGAACTGTAATTAGTTCTCAGATCTGTAATGCTCCATTGAAACAAAGAAACTGTCAACACAGCAGTTTTGCTTCAGTGAAGAGAAGATTTTTCTGGTCCCTGATTTTATTGGGCAGAAAGCAGCAAGCCTGCAGTGAAGCCTGTCAGTATTGGCCTTAGACCACAGAGCTAAGTACTACTAACACCTCAGAGGAAGGTGGCTCTGAATTGACAGAAGCTGTTGAGATGCTCTGCTCTCTCTATCTGACCCACAATGCTATGATGCTAGAGCTGCTGAGATCAGGTCTGCAGCTGATCATTTTACTGTTTTCAGATTGCTATTTGCCCTTTTCTTTAGGACAGCAAAATTCCATAGTGCATGTAAGGTTTGTTCCTGAGCATTTTCTGTGCTTGTGCACACCTACATGGTTTTCTGTATCTGCCACATCATTCCCATCCCACCAGTGTGTACTGTGTGTGTTTACTGAAATGCATTCAATTTTACTGCAGGTGTAGCAGTGTTTCCATATCAGAGGAAAAGGATCTTGAGAATTGAGATGGTACAGTGTTCACAGCCAGAAAGAGAGATTTTTCCACTATCTTTACCGCTCTTCTTTACCTACTGGTTATATAATAGATCAGAAAAAAACATGCAGGCTTAGAAAGGAAGGGATATTTTATAGGAAAGTTGACTGTGTTCTACTTCTGTGTCTCTAGTGGGACCTTTGTGTGCAATACACCCAAGGAGTAGCATATCCACACAGATTTCCTCCACACAGATGATGTTATTGTATGTCAGGTGTTTAAATAGGCTTCCCCTGCCCCTAGTATTTCTTTAGGATGTTCAGTAAAGACATGAGAGACCACCTGCTGCATGCAACTGCTCCACAGTTCCCCCATGGAGACCCTGAACTCTGTAGGCAAAACCCCTTTTACACTTAATGCATCACTTGGGCTTGGCCGCTGAACCTGCTGCTCCGATGCTTCCAAATGTGTTTAGGAGCACAATAATCCTTGACTTCAGACCTGTCTTCCTATTCTGGGTGATGAAACCAGTCCAGATGCAGAACCTGCCTGGTATGCAGCACTCCCAGTGGTCACCTCACTGGACAACCATTTGAAGATATGCCATTCTGTGTCTGGGCACCGCTTGAGAGGGTCAAGCCCCATCGCTTGCTCTCTGGGGGCATTAAGTGATATTACACATCTCTGAATCTTCTTAGGCACAAATGCAGAAATAAAGTAATAAAAATAAAGTAATTCTGTGCCAAAATAGTGGGTAAGGCAGAGGTGGGGGAAGGGAAAAGTGGGGAAGTGGAGGTAGATCTATTGATTTGAGTATTCAGCAACATGTGGGAATGTAGGATCCTGTCTGCACTATTTAATACTCCTCTTCCACAGGGGTACACTTGTAAAGGTAGAAATAAAACCACATGACAATAGTTAATAGCTGATGAGTTTGCAGGGTTCAGGAGAGACACTCCAGAAAAACTCTGAGATTTTGTGGCACGCTGAAAAGTAGGTCACTGCACACGGGAAAGGAGTGGTCAGACAGTTCCAAATGAAATGAAACTCAGCTGTAACTCAGGCAAAAACGCAGTAAGAATGCCATCAAGGTTTCCCTAACTCTTCAGCAGAGCACTCATTAAAGAGAATCACAGCAGCACATCCTTCAGTGGTTCCAGCAAACATTCTTGTTTCTGTGTACTTCAACCAGCTGTGTCTTTCGTGGGACCCAATTCAGCTGGCCACAAAGCGTGGCTGGAACACATTAGCTACTTTCAATCCTCACAGGCCATGTATTCAAGACTTTTTCTTTGGGGTGTTATGGGACCTTGTGTAAAGCTCTAGCTGGGGTTTAAATATATTTATAAACAGAACATAATATCAAACTGGTCCTCTTACAAAAACCCATTGAAGTTTGCAATAAAGTCTGAGAAATAGTCTTGTTGCTTCATCTGGGGAGAAATGAGCTTGGCAGTATGCGTAGCTCTGAATAGCAATCTACATGTAAATCAGCAGCAGCCCCATGACCTGCAAAGCCTTCTGTGTGTCAGGAATACTGTATTATCTGAAGAGGACTGTCTCCAGCCAAAAGACAGGGGAGAAAATGCATATTGATTAAATTGTCGATGTATTTCTGGCGGTACAAACCTTCCCTGGAAAATGAGAGCCTGGCTCCGAGAGAGTGTGGCTCAGAGATCTGCAACCAGCAAACATGTCATTAGGGCTACCCTCTTCCACCCTCTCTGCTCCTAAGTAATGGTTTTCAACAGAATATTGTGATTTAAAATAAAATGTTCTCCCCTCCCACAAGAATACACTTTTTTCCTTCTGTAAAGGATATTGCTATTGAAGAAATTGTTATTTGTATTTTTTACAGCACATGCTTCAGGATTTGTTGCTTTAATACTTTTTTTTTTTTTTTAATGAGGGTGTATTTCCTTTAAGTTTTAAAAGAAAGGACAAGTTCTACTTTGAAGTTTATGAGCTTGACTGAAATGCAAACGATGTTAGATTCTTCCTGATGTGTGATCTGCGTTGTCAAGAAAGCACAATCTACCTGTTGATAAAAAAAAAATTTCA
>VWYK01027607.1:0-10622 GCA_013399775.1 Semnornis frantzii | reverse complement strand
GGAAGGGTGGCTGAGAGCCCCTCCTGGGCACTCTGATTTCTAGGGGAGGACTTGTGTTTCTCTATTACCTTTACCTTGTATATTTCTGTAACTATTCCCGTCTATTGTGTATATCTCTGCTTGTATATTGTGCTAAGCTGTAAACAGAGCTTCAGTCCTTAGCTTCCAACCAGCTGAGTCCAGTCTGGGTGATTTGATTGTGTGTGTGGGGTGGGGGGCAGGTAACTCCCAAACCATCATACTATGAAAATGGTTTATGAACCTTACAATCTATTACACTGAGGTTTTACCAGATTGCCAGAGGGTTGGGTTATGCCTTTGGAAATGAGAAGTGAGAATTAACAGCTGAATTAATCAGTTTCACTGACCTGAGCGATGTTCTCCTATGGATTCTCACATCTTGGTTTCTAAAGGCAGGGCATATTTAGGGGATTTAACATCACAGAATTAGATGCCATAGCCTGGCCTTATGCATCCTCACCAGTGATGCTGCTCTAGTCTCATTGGGTTATTTTGTGTGTGTGTGTGTGAAAATGTATCTTCCAGAAACAAATCCAGCTTCATTCCAAAGATGCTAAATGATGGGGGAACCACCACTCCCTTGGCGGGGATGCTTATGGCCTGCCTGTGGAGTTGCTTGTGACCCAGTTGTCAAGCTGTGTCTGACTTCAGTGTGTTCCTTTGTGTTGTGTGGATGGGATCAGCTAACCCTGCCTGTGTAACTAATTAGCCACTATTCCCAAATCCCAGTACAGCCCAATTTTCACTGTGCCAGGTGAAAATCATTTGTGATCTTTTGCCTTCATGAGCTAGTTAGATACAGCAGTTCATCATTCATGAAGCTCCTCAAACTGTTGTATTTAATATTGGAATTTCTGTATATAATTTATGTGTCTCCAGCAGGGCTACGAAGGTTCTTCTTCCTCTCTACTCTGCCCTAGTGAGACCACACCTGCAGTACTGTGTCCAGTTTTGGGCTCCCCAGTTCAAGAGAGACAGAGACCTGCTGGAGAGAGTCCAGCAGAGAGCCATGAGGATGAGTAGGGGACTTGAGCATCTCCCCTATGGAGAGAGGCTGAGAGCCCTGGGGCTGTTTAGTCTGGAGAAGAGAAGGCTGAGAGGAGATCTGAGCAATGGCTACGAATATCTGAGGGGTGGGTGTCAAGAAGCTGGGGCCAATCTCTTTTTGATGGTCAGCAGCAATAAGCCAAGGAGCAACAGCTGCAAACTGGAACAGAGAAGGTTTCAGCTCAACATGAGGAGAAACTTCTTCATAGTGAGGGTGCCAGAGCCCTGGAGCAGGCTGCCCAGAGAGGTTGTGGAATCTCCATCTCTGGAGCCTTTCCAAACCCATCTGGATGCATTCCTGTGTTAACTANTTTTTATTGTTTTTTCTTTTCTTTTTGGTTGCTTCTGTGGTTGATGGTTTTTTTGTTTGTTTTTTTGTTGTTGTTGTTGGTTTGCTTTTCTTTGTTTGTTTGTTTGTTGCTTGTTTTTAAGAGACCACCTGCTCTCGCTGTTCGACCTGGATCAACACTAATTCCAATTAATAACATTAATCATCTCCCTGAACGTGATGATGATTATGGATATGAGTGCCTAGAAGGGAAAGACTGTGCCAGCTTCTTCTGTTGCTTTGAAGACTGCCGCACAGGATCTTGGAGAGAAGGAAGGATACACATCCGCATTGCAAAAATTGACTCTTACTCTCGAATCTTCTTCCCAACTGCCTTTGCTTTGTTCAATCTTGTTTACTGGATTGGCTATCTCTACCTATAAATTCCAGAGGTTGGGCAAACTCAGAAAGAAAGAAATTAAAAAAAACCAAAAGCCCAAAACACCTGCTAATTGAACATGCTAATTAACACTTTTTGGTGAGGGGTCAAAGATTAGAACTGGTCCAAAACTATTTGGATGATTGAAAAAAAAAAAATTGGAGACAATGATTGGAAATAAGGTGATGTAGTCTCCCTCTTGTGATCAAGCATAGAACTGATATTGGTAGTTTGAGGAGAACTTTTAAAAATAGATATTCCTAAGATTTAGCTTATTTGAACACACACACACACACACACACATCTTTGCCTTGCAGAGTTAAGAGGCTATGTTAATTAACTGGATGGTTCCACATAACTTTTCTTTTATAATCCTAAATGAGAATGCAGATGAAATGTGTAGCATTTCTAACACCTTTGCAAAGAAAGCCTTAATGGAAATGGGGTTGGTTGTTCTCACCCATTTCATCCATAAGGTGATGATGTAAAAAAAAATAAAATCCCTGCTTTGAAAACAAAAACAAACCCCAAAACAACAAAAAAGTTGAACCAGAACATTTCTATTTTCAACCTGCCAGTTGTTCTCTGTTAAAAAGAATGATTAAATCGTAATTAATCACATGCAAATGAGTACAGAATGCAGTGATTGGAGCAATGAGAAACAGATGAGTCACAAAAAGCCCAAGGGTAACTCTGAGCTTGTCTTAACCCTGACCACTGGAACAGGCTTTTGGCTTTCAACCTTAGGCATTTACATTTGTTTGCGTTCCTTCTACGGTTACATCACTGTTGTCAGCTCCCTGAAGATCTCCAAGAGGGCTACAACCTCCAAAAACTTCTCCCCAGCTCCCATTGCTTACTCATTTTGTCAAAAGCAGACTAATCTTGGCTGAGACTTTGGCCATTAAGCATTAACAACCTCACAGCCTCTCCATTCCCCTCTTCTGTGTTTGATTGACAATCAGGGCCAAAGAACCAGTCAGAACTCTGCAGTCAGTGGGAATTGTACCACCAGAGTTGGGAAAAACCTGTGACAGTGGTGTTGAAAGCCACTCTGTTAAATTTCCAGCCCTGAAAGTGTGACCTGTCCCACTTTGCATACTGTGTGGTTTTGTAGGCTCTGCCTGTTACAACCAATGCTGTTCACTGAGCCAAAGCCAAACAGTTTGAAGTCACTGAACTTATGTCATGAAGTGCTGTGTTGGATTCATGTTTGTTGCTGTGATGAGGGTGAGTGGGTTTAAAACAATCCTTGTGAGTTCCAGATCCTTCTTTGAGGTGGGATGTATCCCCTCAAAACTCATAGCCCCTTTCTGTGGTCACAGCTTTCTCCTCACTTTAGCAGCAGTGCTTCAGTAATAACCTTTCTGGACTGACTTCTCTGTGTTGACTGTTGCTGGCTGACAGCATTTTGAGTCTCATTTCTATTTTTAAATCCATGGTCTTCATTAGGGAGAAGTGCAGCCTTTCCTCCTTTCTCAAAAAATGAAAGAAACTGATCTCCAGTGAGTTTGCAAAAATCACTGTAAAATTAAGATAATGCATTAAGTAAAAGTCAGAATTACACAGAAGACCTTTACAGATCTTTAAAGAGGCTTAATGAGATTAGCATTTGGCTGTAGGTAAGGATGTTCAGTACTGGAGATAAAGACATGATTAATGGCCAATAATAGAAAATGATACAAGGACCCCTTCCAATATTTCTGTTGAATGTGCTCTTTCCTCTGGGTGTCTCAGAAAGGATTAATGTAATTTTACATTCCAGTTGGTACCAGACATACTAAGATGTGATGTGCAAATAAGCATTTCAGACGAAACATTACTGCAGTGTTCAGCCCCAGAGTTTAGCAGAGAATGCAAGCCTATGTGCAATGATTCTGGAAGAAAGTGTGGCAGAGGAAGTGCCATTTTAATGCAGACACGATATCAGCATTTAGCTGATGAAATAGGAAAGCGATTGGGAGGACTGAAAGCGTGACGGAGGAGATCCCATTTTAATGCAAAATCATAGCAGTGTTTGGCTGACAAAATACGAAAGCCATTGGGAGAACTGAAAGTGTGGCAGAGGAGACCCCATTTTAGTACAGAAGTATAGCAGTATTTAGCTGATGAAATGTGAAAGTGGAGGAGAGAATCTGAAAGCCTGCAGTGGAGGTTGGCTGACACTGTTTGTTGCATGACCTTTATGAGCACCAACATCTTAGAATCATTGGATCATTGAATCACTGAATCACAGATCATAGAATCATTGAACCATTGGAATCATTGAGTCATACAATCATTGAATCATGCAATCATTGAATCATGCAATCATAGTCATAGAATGATTGAATCACTGAATCGTAGAATCAATGAATCATTGAATCATAGAGTCATACAATCATTGAATCATTAAATCATTGAATCATTGAATCATAGAATCATTGAATCATAGAATCATACAATCATAGAATCATACAATCATAGAGTCATAGAATCATAGAATCATAGAATCACAGAATCACTGAATCATTGATTCATACAATCATAGAGTCATAGAATCATTGAATCACAGAATCATAGAATCATTGAATCATTAAATAATGAATCCCAGAATCACAGAGCCACAGAATCATAGAATCATAGAATGGTCTGGGTTGGAAGGGACCTCCAAAGCTCATCCAGTCCAACCTCCTCTGCAGTGAGCAGGGGCATCCTCAACTCGATCATGTTGCCCACAGCCCTGTCCAGCCACACCTTGAATATCTGCAGTCAGATCTGAGTGTTGGGCTGAGCATGGAAGTGTGGCATCATTAACAAAGCTGATCTCCTATAGTTTACTTTTTCCCTGCAGATTCTCATTTTCAGAACAGGTTGAGCACAATGGGAATGTGTCAGTTTTAATTGCAGTGTGCAGCTCGATGCTTCTCAACAGCACACTTGAACACATTGCTCTGTAGGAGGAGCGAAGGTGGCTTCAGCAGCAGTGTGGTGGATGTCTGCTTGAGAAGCAGTTTTCTCCCTTTTGGAACACCAGACCTGGGTTTTGGTGAGCTCCTGAGTTTCATTAATTCACCTTGAAACAAAAGGCACTTGGAAAAAAAAAAAAAAAAACCAAAGAAAAACCCCAAACACTTGGCACTTCACAAGAGGAAATACAAATTTCACAGCCTGCTCTCCTCTGGCACATGTAGTTAGCTTTTTTTTTCTCTTCATGTGGCTGTCAGTTGCCAGTCAGCCTCCAGTGACTGAATTGGAGAACAGAAAACATTCAGAATTGGCAAGGGATGGATAAGAAGTCTTTCATCTCTAATTTCTACGAAACAATGTGCTGGAGTATTAAACCTATTGAATTCCGTGGCTGTTTGGCTTGTGGATACACTTGCTTCTCTCTGTTGACAAACTTTTCTGTGTACTTCATTTGTTTCTGATGGAATAATTTTGGTTTGCCATAGTTCTGTGAGTGCAAATAGAAATGGGAATGCAGTGAACTGTAACGTGGCATGTAATAAATGTCTTCTTTTAGTCCTATGTGTTTTCTTTCTAGTCTGATTCCAGGAAATGTGAGAAAAAGGGGAAAAAATGGCAAGAAACAGAGACTATCATTTACTTGGACTTCTCCTTTTCCCAATCTGCCTGGATAAAAGTTTGTTTACTGATGGCTGGGATGACAGTATTTGGAGTTACATTATTCTGACCATTACTGCTTAAGCACATGCTTAAACCTACTCTTAATCAGTACTGTAATTAGAGCAGGATGCAGAAAAGCCTCTGCTTATGTGCTGTCATAAAGAGGGATGCTGTCTTGAAGAGATGCCATTAACACATACTTAATTTGCACTAATTTCAATAATGAGTGTTCAGTAGCTCAGATGATTGAACATTAATGATGTGAGCCAGAGCCTCTTTGCTAAGTTATTTTCTCACTGAAAGAGGGGAGAAATTGCCATGAAGGTGGAGTATGAAAAAGTCTGTGGAGACTGTTTTGGAGTGCACCTACCTTGAGCATCTCCTGAAACCTTTTTTCACACAAAGATACTTTTCCTTGATGTTTCTGTATTAGTGTTCACCACTTGTCTACTTAGTAGTGAGTGCCTGTCAGTGTGTTATTATTTGGTAAGGTTCTGTCTGTGATGGTACCTGACTGATCTTCAGTGCATGTCTCCTGTGTCTGAGTCTGTTTTATGTAGTGGCAGTGCAGCCATGAGCTCTGGGTAAGGTATTTCGTATTCACTTCTTGATGTGCTTCAAAGGCTTCAACCTTCCCTGGTTTTCTGGCATTTCGGAGACAGAGATTTGTGTCAGACTTTGAAGGGGAATCACTTCCAACATGGTGGTTGCAATTTTCTGTCACTTGTTTGCAGCGGTAGTAAAAGAAGTGGTGGGAATTGATGTATGAGCTGGTCTTGGAGTTTGTGAACACCTTTGACCTTTCCATTGAAAACCTGAGAGGAGGAGTCAGTGCTGGGTCTGGTGCTGTTCAGCATCTTCATCAATGGCACTGAGGAGGGGACAGACAGACAAAGTCTGCTCAACAAGTTTGCTGATGACATCAAACTGGGAGACTTGGCTGATCCAGCTAAAGGCTGTGCAGCCATCCAGACTTGGACAGGCTGAGAGCTGGGCACAGAGAAGCCAAATGAGGTTCAACAAGAACAAGTTCAGAGTCCTGCGCCTGGGGAGGAATAATAAACGGCAGCAGTACAGGCTGGGAGGTGATCTGCTGGAGAGCAGCCCTGGGGAGAGGGACCTGGGAGTGCTGGTGGAGAACATCCATGGCACAGCAATGTGCCCTGGTGGCTAAGAGAGCCAATGGAGTCCTGGAGTGTATTAGGAAGAGTGCATCCAGCAGATCAAGGGAGGTTCTCCTCCCTCTCTAATCTTCAAACTAATAAAACATTGAGGTAGAGGCATTAGATAACTTACTCATTCAACACTGGTCTCAACATCTTGAGGCTTGATTGTGGTAATATTTTGGACACAGTAACAGGAAGGACAATGTCACAAAGGTCCCTTCCAGACCATTTTGTTGAAGGAAACTTTAAGAGGAACAGGGATCTCCTGGAGAGAGTCCAGTGGAGGGCTATGAGGATGATGAGGGGATTGAAGCACTGCCTGATGAGGAGAGGCTGAGGGACCTGGGGCTGCTGGAGCCCCAGGAGTCTGGAGAAGAGAAGACTAAGAGGGGATTTAATAAATGCTTATAAATCTCGAGGACTGGGGGTCAGGAGGGGGGGGATGGTCTCTGCTCACTTGCTCCCTAGGATAGGACAAGGAGCAATGGATGGGAGCTGCAGCACAGGAGGTTCCAGCTCAACACGAGGGGGATTTTCTTGACTATAAGGGTCCCAGAGCACTGGCACAGGCCGCTCAGAGAGGTTGTGGAGTCTCCTTCTCTGGAGCCTTTCCAACCCTGTCTGGATGTGTTCCTGTGTGACCTGAGCTGGATTGTCTGGTCCTGCTCTGACAGAGGGGGTTGGACTGGATGATCTGTTTGGGTCCCTTCCACCCCCTGACATCCTGTAAGTCTGTGGGTCTGGATTTATAAACCTACCTCAAGTAGTGAAGGTTTTGTTTAATTGTCTCATGTCTTCATGTCACTTTACTGTTTCCAAACATCTGAGAATTACAAAGGCATCTAATTGAAATCTGGAAAAATCTTTATTGATACAATTATTTGTTGTTTTTAACTGGTTGCAGTTTGTCTCAGCTGTACATTCAATGTGATCTGGTTTTGTTTAATGCTCTATATTTCAGCTGTTATAATAAGCACAGAAATCAGAATCTATTGTAGAATTACTCAGTTAAAGACTACAAGACCAGGAAGTGGAAAAAGAATTTTCCTGTCCTGAAAAGGCTCAGTGAATGTCCACATGCTCCTGGGAATGTTCCATGGGGAAATCTGCCTCATGTTGAGAAGCAAAACACTCAGCAAGCTATGTAAAAAGCCTTTTCATTGATTCATGCCCATACTTTACCTCGTGCTCAAGTAGTGCAAGGCAATGCAAAGAGTAGATCTGTCCTCCCTTTTTCACTCAGCTCTAGCTTCTGCTCTGCTTGCACCAGCAATAGCAGTTCTCAAGCTGTGTTGCCAGATGAATCCAAACCTGAAAGTTTATCTTTACTCTTTTGAAAGTTAATATTTCAGCCAGCTGGGTAAGGTTATCTGGCTGAACATGGAAGTCTACAAAGTTCTCTTTCAAGACAGGTGGTGCGAGCTGGCAGCTGGAGGCTGAGAGATGGCTTCTTATAATGGGCATCTTTCATTCTTTGGAGAATCTGCACTGAAAGATGATGGGAAAGGGAAGATCATAGAATTGTCAGGGGTGAAAGGGACCACAAGCATCATCCAGCTCCAACTTCCCTGCCAAGGGCATGGACACCTCACACTAGATCAGGTTGCTCAGAGCCACATCCAGCCTGGCCTTAAAAACGTCCAGGGATGAGGCTTCCACCACCTCCCTGGGCCACCTGTGCCAGTGTTTCACCACCCTCATGGTGAAGAACTTCTTCCTAATGTCTAATCTAAATCTCCTCTCCTCTAGCTTGGATTCATTCCCCTCAGTCCTATCACTACCTTCAACCTAAAAAAGTCCCTCAGCAGCTTTCTTGTAGCCCCCTTCGGACACTGGAAGGCCACAATAAGGTCTCCTCAGAAATGTGTGTGTGTGTGAGAGCTTACTGGAGGCAGTGATTTCAAAATCCAATTGCATGGATCTGAGCGACTTATATTTAGTCAATAGGTTTCCAGTTGGTATTTGTAGTGATGCTCTTCATTTCCCTGCAACATAATTAAATCCTCCTTAATTATAAGCCCAACCCGCATGCCTTTCCTATACATTAACTGCAGAATGACCAAGCATGAGGGCAGTCATCCTGAATGAGGTGTCAAGTGAAAGGGCAGAAAAGGAGACATCAGATAAAACGAGGAGTCCAAGGTGTCTAAATCTTCACAGAGCTCAGTGTTCCGAGTTGTCTTTTGTGATGCTAGAAACAAGACAATAAACAGCAAGCTTTTGGTTTTACTCACTAGCAGATCTCACTGAGAAAACCAGAATCGTTCATGAAGGCTTTAGAGGAAACATCAGAGCCCCTATGGATGTAGGAAATGAGCTGAAGCTGTAACCAGCTAAGAGATCCAATCCTTGCTTTGTGAGTCTTACTGCCTGCTGGTGATATTTTGTTTCTGAAAATGTATTAAAAACCTTTTAGTATTTTAAACAAACAAACAAACAAACAAAACAAAACACACACACACAAAAAAGAAAAAGCAAACCATAAATTTCCTGGGCAATCTCCATCCCTTTCCCTGTGACAAATCTTTCTCTGCCTGCAGATTTTGCCTAGCAGCATTGCTTGAGCTGTGTGAGGAGAGCCATGGGGAAGGTAAGGTAGGAGACCTATGAAGTGTTCTACCTTGTTCTTGCTTTCTGTTCCTTTTCTTAGTCAAGAAAAGAGTTTCAGAAGAGTAGGTGTATGTGTAAATGAGGACAATTTTGCTACTGACAACAGGTCCAGAGTCCCACTAGCTGGCAGAATCAAGAGAGACAGGAATCTGCTGGCAGTAATGAGGCTTCTCTTTGATAACTCTTTGTAGTAGCTGCTTTCCCCCACACCTCTACATGGCTACCTGAGACTCGAACAGTTTTTGGTTGGAAGCAATTCTTTCATGTGTTTCTGGCTTCACAGAATGATCTGGGGTTGCTCAGCCTGAAGAAGAGGAGGCTCAGGACAGACCTTATTGCTCTCTACAACTACCTAAAAGGAGGTTGTAGCCAGGCGGGGGTTGGTCTTTTCTGCCAGGCAACCAGCAACAGAAGAAGAGGACACAGCCTCGAGCTGTGCCAGGGAAGGTTTAAGTTGGGGGTTAGGAAGAAGTTGTTGGCAGAGAGAGTGATTGGCATTGGAATGGGCTGCCTGGGGAGGAGGTGGAGGTGTTTAAGAGGAGGCTGAATGAGGCACTTAGCGCCATGGGTTAGTTAGTTAGTTAGAAGGTGTTAGGTTGGACTCTGTGATCTTAGCGGTCTTTTCCAATCTGGTTAATTCTGTGATCTCTGTCATCAAAGTTTGAGCCTCGCTGAATCCAAAAGCTTCCTCTTGAAGTTTCCCTCTGTGAGCATTGCAGGTAGGAGATGTCTTGCATTGGCAAAGTGATTTGCAGCTGATGCCACTGAGGAGGCAGAGTGGCTCTGCAGGGTGACATTAGGGTTGCTTTTGTCACTTCCACTTGCAAAGGTTGAAGGCTGTTAGAAGCAGTGACCAGCCTCTGGACCATCCTCTGCCCCTGCAGAGGATGTAATGCTTTTCCCAATTGGATATTTCAAAACCAAATCCCAAACCCATCTCCTGTGGGTGGGAGGTGAGAATGAATCATTATTTCACTGCAGATGTCAATTTCCTTTTTTTTTTTTTTTTTAATCCTGTGGAAGACAGTAAATAAGAACCTTGGCTTTGGGAAACGTGCAGAAAACAGCTCCTCATCATTTTAAATGGTTAAGAGCCTTTTTTCTCCCTCTGCCTGGACATTTTAAATGGTTAAGAGCCTGTTTGTCCCTCTGCCTGGTCATCTTATATGGTTAAAATTCTTTTTCTCCCTCTACCTGGACATTTTAAATGGTTGAAAAGCCTTTTTGTCCCTCCGTCTGGACATTTTAAATGATTAAAGTATTTTTCTCCATCTACCTGGTAATTTTAAATGGTTAAAAGCCTTTTTCTTCCTCTGTATGGTCATTTTAAATGGTTAAAAGCCTTTTGCTCCCTCTGCCTGGTCATTTTAAATGGTTCAAAAGCCTGTTTGTCCCTCTGATTGGTCATTTTAAATGGTGAAAAAAACCCTTTTTGTCCTTCTGCCTGGACATTTTAAATGGT
>VWYK01027602.1:0-22653 GCA_013399775.1 Semnornis frantzii | reverse complement strand
AGTAGTAATAATAGTAATAATAAACATAATAATAAACAATGGTCTCTTGTTATATGGCAGAATTTCATGCAGTACACAGCGCTAACAGTGAGGATCAGCAGATGCAGCCTGATGTGTCCTCCATTTCCTGCAGAGACATATGCCAGTACAACATACCTGGGCTGAAACAAGAAAGGGAGCAATGCTGAAGGCTGGGATACGCTGATGTCGGGGTGCAGAACAACCCTACTGCACAACTGCTGTTACCCCTGTATCTGAAAACAGTGCTGCACTAACTCAAAAGAGTACAGGTCTTACAGGTCTCTTCCCTCTTGTTGGTTTAGATTTTAATAGCACTTTTACTGTTGGCAATGATTCTCACTGGAGTCTTTTCGGTTTTCTCCTGCATGCAGCTCGAGATATTTTATGGTAAGAATAATAGCTGTAAATAAAGTTAAAAGAGCCTGAGCTACGAGTCCAGGCAATGGTTCAGAAGTAATACACTTTGAATTAAGGTGTTCTGTGCATAAAAGGGACTTCAATATGCAGTCCTTATTTTCCTGTAATATGGTTAATAATGTTATCCCCTGTTATCCCCTGTCAAATGTTTGGAGAGCAATGGAGGCAGGTGGAAAATACAGGGAGCATATAGTCTAGCTGTAGGGATTAATCTAATACCTGCTTACAAGGCTTTTAAAAGACATCTGTCAACAATACCATGATAAGACTTTTCTCTCATTGTTTATATTGAATAATGTAACTGGGTCCTTTTTTTCTGATGAAATGAGTCTTTCCCTTTCACATCAAATAGCTTGTCCTACCACGTTGCACAGTATTTTCCATTCATTGATTCTGGATGCCTTTTCAACTCATTTTCAAAGTCTAAGGGTTTCAAAATCCAATACATTTATGGCACTACCTGATTAACAGCTGTTCTTTGTGTATCTCAAATGCCTTTTTTTTTTTTCTGAATTGTTTTCCCCATAACTCTTCACCATCATTCTTTGTTATTTATCCTGCTATGCTTACTTCCTAGAACTAGAATGCATTATGGTCTTTTATCTGCTTGATAGCTCAATAAGCTTGATCCAGGTCAAACAGTTTCCTACAGCTTTCAGAAATATTGATCCTACTTTTTGTCATTAAATTCAACTCATCTGCTCACTGTGAAGGCAATTGATTAGACATTTTTAATGACTTCTTCATCCTGAGTATGAATTTCCTGCTCTGTATAAAATGTGGGCTTCTTTCTAAGTGCTACACACTGATCACTTCGCCATCTGAAATCCATTGTTGGTTAGCACCTTTGGAAGATTGAAGTGCAAGTATAGAACCCTCCCTGAATTAGAAAAGCATTAGAATTGTGAAGTCAGGCCCCAAATAGCTGGAAACAGACAGTTAAGGCTGTAATGCCAACTGGCCCAGATGTGAATGTATACTTACTATTCAAAGCATGCTGAGAAAATGTTGTCACAAGAAAGGCTTCAGCCACCTAACTGACATTTTTGGCAACTCAGCCCCATACTTAGGTCCTCAAATAATGGTCCTTAAAATCTGAAGTGACTTCTGCTTTCAGTATTAAATTTCTGCACATGCTTAAACAGATTCTGGTCGTGTTCAGAAACACTGTGGGTATATTTCCCCTCTATACCTAAATGTATATCATACTAAATCTCACAATTTTGCCCTAATGTTGATCAGAAGATGTTATTGGCATATGAGGTGGCTTGGGCTCTGTAGAAAGCAGTGTTTTGGTAAATTGTGAGCTAATAGCTTTGTGCCCAGATCACTTAGATTTGGTATAGTAGATGAGAATTTCCTCTGGGAAGCATGTAATTAAAAAAAAAATGTTCATGCGACAGTGATCATAGCAGTGAAAAGGGAAGGTACTGAGAATTCTTAAATGGTATTAGACTGATTGTAGCCTCTGTTCTAGAAATGGATGATGCTGAGCTAATAAGAATAAGGGAAGCATTCAAACACACAACTATCATGGAAAATTACAAGCTCAACTGAATAAATCTTAAGTAACAGGAAATACTGTGTTTTAATAAGAAGTGATACAATGCAGTCTATATATAATCATTGTTATTAATTAGAAATCCAGACGTTTTTACTCATAATTCAGGTCTTGGTTATGTCACATTTTGTATTTTGAGTTCAATTGTCACAAAGATTTTAGCTTAGAATCATAGAATCATAGAATGGGAAGGTTGGAAGGGACCTCAAGGATCATCTAGTTCCAACCCCCTGCCATAGGCAGGGACACCTCCCGCTAGTACAGGTCACTCAAGGCCTCCTCCAACCTGGCCTTGAACACCTCCAGGGAAGGAGCAGCCAGAACTTCCCTGGGCAACCTGTGCCAGTGTCTCACCACCCTCACTGCAAACAACTTCCTCCTAACATCCAGTCTAAATCTTTGCTCTACCAGTTTAAACCCATTGCCCCTTGTCCTGTCATTGCAAGACCTTGTCAATAGTCCCTCCCCAGCCTTCCTGTAGGCCCTCTTCAGACACTGGAAGGCTACTCTAAGGTCTCCTGGAAGCCTTCTTTTCTCCAGGCTGCAGAACCCCAACTCTCTCAGCCTGTCCTCATAGTAGAGCTGCTGCAGCCCTCTGATCATCTTCGTGGCCTCCTCTGGACCCACTCCAACAGTTCTATGTCCTTCCATTGCTGGGGGCTCCAGAACTGCACACAGTTTAGCAAAGTACTATACGAAATGCTATCAAAACTTAAATTAAAAAAAAAAATATCTAAGCTTCTAGAATAATATGACTACATGAGAGTGTTGGTTTTCTTTTGGGAAAAAAACATTTCTGTCCCTCATACTTGCAAAAAAGATATTAAAGACAAGACTCTTAAAAGCTCAGAGAATGCAAAGCAAATGCTCTTTGCATTGTTCTATACTGATGAGGGGAAACACTGTCAATCAGCTTCTTGATTAAGACAATTTTCTTTTGTTTCTTACCACATACATAAGCTCTCAATCCTTTTAAGTGTCTGATAGTACATCACTAAAACAATAGAAGTTCTTGCTGTCTTGCATAATGAACTCTTGTTTTAGAATCTCATTCTTGTTTTATAATTTGACCTTTACCAGGAAGAACAGACTGTATTTTCAGTTAGTGATAACAACATTGTTCTTTACTTTTGTTATATGCATTGGCTAATTTCTGCTGAAATAATAACAAGAGTATGCATAATAACAAAATAATACATGTTCTTGCAATTTACATTCAACCATATATATAAGGAGTTAATTCTGAAACAAATGTTAGCAACTTATATATACACAGTATCAAATCAACAGTAATTAGATGCTATGCTTAATAAAATATTTATCTCTATGGCTTAATATTTGCCACAAACTTACTGATCCAGAAATTATTATCACAACAGAACTCCTTCTTTAAAATGAAAAGCAAGAGATGATGAAAATCTATCTTGCAGGAAATCCAGCCTCTCAATTTGACTCTTAGCACACCCTCCTATGAGGATAACTGAGTACCTGGAGAATGAATGACTCTAACTTCCTCAAGCATGAGCAAATATTTCCCTTGAATGAGTTTTCTGCATGCTTCAGTACTCTTTCACTTGAATTTTGCATTATGAGTATCTGCTCTTTCTAATAAGTTGATATCAGCGGAAAATGTTGAACTGGATACTTGTATTTAGCAGTGTTTTCTGAGACTGATGAATCAGTAATCCAGACCAGTAAGATAGAAAGTCAGGTTTCAGGATCAATTCTTCAAGAGCCCCGATTCAATGTATGTACAACTGCTGCTGTGTTCACACAGGATGGCATTCATGTAAGCACCACCAACTTGTGATGTGGTAAAGGTTAGGTTTATGACCAAATAGCAAAGATAAAAGGTGTAGTACTAGGGCAGGAAAATGTAGAAGTAGAAAAGTCACAATATCCTGTAGAAAGAGAGAGTATATTGGGTATGTTTTTACATACACTGTTTTTCTTGCATGTCATAAAACAATAATTCAGAATAACTAGAACTGTCCGAAAGAATTCCAGACTACCCTGGCACATTTAAATCTGAAAATGCTGTGACTTTCAAGTAACTCAAAGTAGAAACAGTTTTTTCTCTTTATAGAGTCTCTCTACAAATATGAGAGAGCAATAGAGACACTTCAGATTCAGACACTGAAAGATAAGAAAAATAAGTCTCCTAGAGTCTGCCTGCTCCTGGAATTAAGGTTAACTTGCTTTACTTTTATTTTTTTACCCACCCTGATTAAAATGCATGGCATCCATAGTTCAGAAGGTTTTATGTGGAGTCATCTAAGGTCTCAGTATTCATTATTTCACTGTCTTTGGAAATAAGTGTATAGACATTTGGAGTACATATCTTTTTAACAAATGAAGGAATAACCTTATTTTAAGCCAAGTCTTCTGCCTCTGGCTGTCCTCATGCAGGTATATCATGTGCCTTAACTGGGTGGCAGAACAAAACCATAACTGTTTACTGATGAGCCCCTACTGCCAGAAAACATCTGAACTGGATGCCACTTCTCTGTTTAAATGCTTTAAGGCAGACAAGTATGCCCATTTTCCATTCTAGCCTGTAGCAAGTTCGCACTGCTCATGTCACACATTGATTATGCTGCAGCCATCATATGGCACACTAGATCCATGCTGCTGGATAATTCACAGCCCAGACCACAGACTTTCTCATTATGATAGGGAGAAGAGTTTGTACAAAACCATTTGTTACACCAGTGACCTGGAGAACAAAAAAGCTCATTAAGGATGAAAGAGAAGAGACACACTCATATCTACTTGGACTTCAACAAAGACCACATCTCCGTCAGGGCTTTTAGAAGTATCAAAATCCTGAGGAGAGCTTTTCAGGTGCTCTCCAAGCCAGGGTGCTATTTTGTCAGGAAAGAAGCAACCAGTTACCCCTTGTCATGAGGGGGTAACTTAGAACAGTTACCACAGGTATCAGTTGAGTATTGTGATGTAGACAGCTAGCTTTCACCCAGGCAACTCAGGAACATGCTGTACACTTTGGCTGGACAGTAGGAGGAGAATCTTGTGGAACTAAAGAGGAAATTCCTTTCAATGTCATAGCATTGGACCTTGAATGAACTTTTTCTAAGGTACTATCAAGGTATTCACTATATTTATCTTCTTCCTACACTGTCTTGTAATAATTCTCTTTCCACGAAGTATGGTGATCGCTCCTGAGGACTAAAGAGTTTTGCACAGGAAGTTCCTCTGAATATTTCATCTTTTATGTCAGTCAACTAAATTAGGTTCAACATTGCATACCTTCCTGCCCTGTTTAATATTTGCTCTTGTGCTTTGCTTGTTATGCTTTAACTGTTTACAGGCAAGATGGTGGCATCATTTACGTTAAAAATAACAACCAGTGCATGGGAAGCATGAGACCAAGAGGCAGAAGAAAACAAAAACCATAGGGAGAATAATTTGGTTCCTAGTTTCATTTATATGCTCAGCTTTTAAGTATTCTGAGACTATATGAGGTAAATTGCCCAACTTGGGCTATAAAGATATTTCAAAATGCAAATGGATTTTAAGGGATTCTAAAAGAGTTCTTGGACAGCACTCTGAGGCTCAATGTGGCTTTCTATTAATTTTGTGGAAGTGTTATAAAATATTAACTTGAGGCAAAGAGTGGTCTTATGTGGGATGCATTCCTGCTTCTATATCAGTTCTCAGGGCTTATCTCAAATAATTTAGCACATTTCTTTCTAATTCTCACTTGAACTGTTGTTTTAAAATGATTTTGCCTCTTTTTTTTTTTTTTAAATGATTTTCAGGGTTGACTGTTGTCTCAACCAGCATAGTTAACAAGGCTCTGTTACAGCACTTCATATCTTTCCACCACCATAAAGGTCCTATCGGAAAAGGGCAGAAATACCTTTTATTTATTTATTTTAAAAGCAGTCAGTGCAACAGGTCCAAGAACTGAAATACTAAATGTGATAAAATTACAGACTGTTAGTCCTCCTGGCAAAAAGAAGAAGAGTTTGAACTACTACATCAATGTTCTCTCAGTTTTCCTCTTAGCATGCAACATGATGTGAATCTTGGGTATGGGGATTTTCTGACTGAAAAACATTCTGTGAATCTTTATGGAGAGGAAGGGAAAGAGAGCAGTGCAGGGAAACTTCATCAGGGTGTTTTGATTGAGAGAAAAAGGTAGAGCATTGGTGGGAAGGTGCTTGATTTTTTTGTGGAGCCGTTCAAAGAGGAAAGAGATAAGAAGCACAGCTTTTGGGTGAAACTGAAGGTAAATAATAATTCTGTTATATTGGCACCATGTTCAAGCCATAGTTCAAGGCCTTTGAATCCCTCTAGTCTTCAAAGGCCTTTTTTANAGTTCTTGGACAGCACTCTGAGGCTCAATGTGGCTTTCTATTAATTTTGTGGAAGTGTTATAAAATATTAACTTGAGGCAAAGAGTGGTCTTATGTGGGATGCATTCCTGCTTCTATATCAGTTCTCAGGGCTTATCTCAAATAATTTAGCACATTTCTTTCTAATTCTCACTTGAACTGTTGTTTTAAAATGNTTTTTTATTTTCTTTGTCCCAAGAAAAAGGCCTTTCAGTCCAAAGCACAGGGCAGTCTCATTGCTTCCCCATTCCATTTACTTTCTTTTAAACTGCACAAGCTTTAAAATAAGTGCTGTGGGATGTTCACTAGGAATTTTATTTGCAGCTTACAATGCAGTTTTTGATTAAAAATACTTTTAAGTGTCATGAAATAATCCAAAATTTTCATGAAAGGCTTGCATGAAATATGAACAAATTCTCATACAAAGCAGCAGCAAATACTTTTAAGAAGCAAGTTACCTTAAACAAGATGAATAAAAGTAATTTGCAAGACAAATACAGATCCTAAAGGAATTGCACAGTTGATTTTTGAGGTCGTGTTCCTGGTCAATTTTATAGCCTTATGAAGGCCTCTCCTCTGACTCTTCCTACCATGCAGAGTCTGCTTACTCCCTCCTAGCACTCTGTGGAGAGATTCCTCCACCTTTTATTCAGAAAGATTGTGCAAAGTCCAGCAAGTACCTAATACATAGCACAGATACTACTTATCTGCTTCCTCCTTTAATAACAAGTTCTTTTTTCCATCCATCTCCCACCCATCCCTCAAGACAGAATACAGCTATCCAGCATTCAGTAATGCTAGAGAAGTGACAGGGTTGAAGGGTGTTTCTAAGAATAACACAGATCCACAGAGATTCATGGAGCAAAAATACCGTTCCTTATAGCAAACAATTCCTCTACAGTCAAGTATCATTGTTCTTTTGGGTCTTGCTAAACTGTAATATTGACTTTTGTGTTGTTACCATCTCGGCTTTGCTGTATTAGGGAGGAATTCTTTGTACCTGTGAATGCTGGAGAAAGTATACAGATGCAGAGCCTGTTAGGTAGGTCAGAAAGTTGAAAATGCCATTTATGAATCTCCCTTAGAAACTTAAACTTTTCCAAGTCTTATGAAATGCACACAGTAGAGAAAAATAAAAAGTGGACAGAACAGCATTGAGATAACAACACCTCCATGACAAGAACTCCATCAAGTGCTTTAGTGAGAGTTTAAATACCCATCAGTTTGTTGCCACATATCTGATGGCATTGCCTGTAGTCTGCTACTGATTAGTTATGCTCTTTCCATGGGGAGAGGAGCTCTCAGGTTGACTTCTGTGTTCTGTGTCAGTGCATAAAACTTTAGGAATAGGGTGTTTGCTATATGGATGTTCTGCTGCTTTGATTGTGTCTCACAGATCTGCAGCACCTTTTTGTGGTCTTCTAATACTGAAATGATTTTGTGTAGTTAGTAGTAGTGACCCTGCCTTGCAATGGTGTATGTAAGGAGACACAGAGAATGATTTCAAAAGGAAGTAAAGCAAACTGTGAGATCAAAAAGACAAGAAAATTCTGCCCTTGGACCAGTCCTGTATTTAAATAGAAAAAATAACTGGAAATAACTTTCTAATGTAAATGTCTGTGTTTCTGTCTTTCTATAGTCTGGTTAAGCAGAGTAAAAGATTTCTTCCTTTAAAAGTCAATTTAAGTTCTCATAGGCTTATGAAGCTAGATAAGGTCTAGGAAAGAGAGTATTTTACCACAATTTCATCCTAAATTCTCTTCATGTTTTGTCCAGAAATATATTATCCACCTGAGTCTTTCAGCTACAAGTGCAGCCTCAAGTTGTACAAGAGGAGGTTTAGATTTGGCTTTAGAAAAAGCTTCTTCAGTGAAACGGTTATGAAATACTGAACTCCTCAGGAAGGTGGTGGAGTCGCTATCTCTGGAGGTGCTTACAAGATGCATACATGTGGTGCTAAGGGGCATGATTTAGCACCAGACTTGGTAGAGTTAGACAATGACTTGACTTGATGATCTTCAGGGTCTTTTCTAACCAAAATCATTCTATGATCTTAGGATTCTGTAGGTACTACTCCACTCTCCAGATCTCATATTATGGTGGAAGTACAAACTACCTCCTAGCAGTTTCATTTTTAAAACAAAGCACATCTCTTAGAAACCAGTGAAATCAACAGAAAGATTTCCACATATATCTCTGGGCATAATTCCTGCTGGATGAATCTAACATAGATGACAACTCTGTATTATCACACTGGATTCCATGTGACCTTTTTTAACCTCATGAAAGAATTCATGCACTGACCTAAACCAAGTAAATTAGGCACTCATTAAATCATTAAAGTCAAGAGTAGTTACTTTTTTTTTTTTTCTTTCTTTAAAGAGTGGAATGATTTGTGATGAAGTTAGGAGTGAGAACAGGGCTGAATGAGATCCCTGGATGCAAGCACTATTTTCTAGGTTTGTGGCATTATGTAAGAGAGCGGAACGGATGGAAAAAGAAAGTGGTTGAACTTCCTATTTGTACTCACTCATCGACTCTGTCAATTTGGCCATCTCTGTTTCTCTTTTGGGCTTCTCCTGGGGGAACAGACAAGATAAAAAAACAAACACATACGTATATATATATAAAAAAAATAGAAATACACTTGATTACAAGTGGCAGTGTGAGGGAAGGACATTATATATTTCTATCTCATTTAGGAACTTAGCTTTGCTCCTAAATAGACAGTACCTCTGGACACTCTTCTTGTAGTGATAAAAGAAAAATCAAGGAGTGCTGGTAAAGAGCCTTACAGACCAGATGCACATTTTTGAGGATGTCTGCAGCAAGCCATAAAATACCAAACTTTGTGGGAGGAAGTGTCTGCAGCAACTAGTTGGAGAAACCCTGTGAGAAAGACTGTGCTGGTGTTTATCTCAGATAACCATTCGAGGCCACCTGGGAGGGTTGGAGCCAGGGTGAAGAATGGGAAAATGTCTACTTTAATGAAGTACAAGAAATAATTGTGATAGCCCTACCTCTTATTATGAATATGCATGCTCTTGTAACACGTGGCTTGTGCCAGCCTGGGGTGTGCAGGATTGATGGAGCGATCCTGCTGCACCCAGTGCTGTAATAAAACATACCTACTTCATAACTCTGCTTGAGTTTTGGGGTTCATTTCACTAGTCAATAGTTACCAGACTGTATGAGCTATAAAGGGTGAAACTTGTATGCATTTCTTTGTGTGCATATCTGAACTGAAGTTGCTCAACCAAAGTGATATTAGAGGAGGAAACCCTCCTGTGTTTTGTGCTCTGTGTTGAAATTTGAAGGTGCTTTAAGAGTTCCTGACAAAAAGACATGAAAATGGCCATCCCAAAACAACCAGATCTCCTGAAGAAAAGAAAGCAGCAGTTTGGAAATGAATGCATTTCATATTGTTGTGGGTTTAGGACAAATTGTCTTACCATAGATATAAAAGTCCTTCAGGGACCACAAATTCTTTGGGGGACAGACAGGACATTGTAAACTGTTATTCTATTTTCCTTTCCTGTATGTGCCTATGTAAGGGCAGTCCACAGCCAGTTCCTGGGCTGTCTCCCTTCTCTCTGCCATTATCTCTCCGGTTTGTGGGGTAGCTTGTGGCCTTGCCTGCCAAGCTAATTTCTTGGTATGCCCCTGAGCCTAGCAGTAGGGGGGCAGCGAGGCTTAGGTGTGGGATGGGCATTTAGGTTGGGTAGGCTCATCCTGTGTGTGGGGCAGTTCAGCCTGCTCCTCTGCCTGCTGATACTGAGCTGGGGGGGATGGTTTTGGAAAGCTTTGGCCTGGTAGGTCTTTTGTGCTTCTGTATGTATTTGCAAATAGCATTCATAGTTAGCCTCCAATTCTGTGAGTGTTTTTATGTACTCCTTTGGGGTAAACTACTTTCTGTCCTTTTGCTCTGGGCAGCTTGTGGCTCAAACTAGGACACATACAAAAACTCAAATGAGTGCTTTGGTACTGTGTCTAATACTGAGATGAAGTGATTGAAGTACTGCTTGCTTTATTTCTTTGTCATGTAAAATTTGGACTTTTTTTTTTTTTTAATCTAATTTTACTTTTTGCCTGCTTTGATAGAAGGTTTGGTCAATCAAAAGCCTTTGCAAATGATGCCCCAAAGCATGCCTCAGCCAGAACACTGGAGTCTGCATCCAGCCTCCTGATTTCAGAGTCAGAGCTTGAACTGAAAGAAGACATTCAGCCCTTCAAAGACCTTTAAACTCTAATTAGCTGCTTTTGAGAAGATGCAGTGAGACTGCTCTCACCTTTATGATCCCTGGAACTATAAAAGCATCTTTGGTGATTGAATTCCAGCCCTATGGGTAAGCTGAGCTAGTGGGTACTTGTCCTTTACTCCATAGCTGTCTCTAAAATGCAAGCGGCCCAGACATTCACTAGCTTTAGCTACAACTGACAAGTCCCTTTGGAAAAAAAAACCAAAACCAAACAAATAGAAAAGGGCTGGATGTCATCACATTAATAATATGTTTGTGAACCTGCATCCACCGCTCTCAAGGCTGCAAGAGATAGTCTTGTGGGCTATGGGTTTGCAGATATCAGCTTTTGATATAAGCAGCTTTTTTCCCCCCCAAAACAGCAAAGGAAAGAATGTCCTCCAAAATCTGACTTTAATGGGCAGCAACCCTAAACTGGTGCCCCTCGTACTCTATTTTGGCTCTGTGATGAGGTACGGGTTTCTGGGCAGAGTGGCCTGCAGTAGCTACTGAAATGGCAGGAGATGGCATTCAGCATGGCAGTATCTCTCTTTGACTGAGTCTATACCAACAAACAGCACAGGTGCGAGCCACAGGCTAAGAACAGTGTGAGAATGGTCCCTGCTGGGTGTAATTTGACAGTACACACTAATACTTTCCTAGTGATGTTAGGCTATGACATGAGCAGACCCTGCTGCAGAGATTGTGTGCTTTTGTAAGAGCTACCCCTAGTGCCTTATTTAAAAGCTTGAGATCATCTCATGATTTGAGAGGAAGTGAGGTTTGTTCATCTCAGTCTTATCCCAATATGGGCATCCATCTAGTGAAAAAAATCTAAAAGAAGTATTTACCACACCAGACACACTGCTACTTGGACCTCAGAGAGCTAAGACTCTGCTAAGAAAGAGCTCATCTTCTGCAGTAATAGGAAACACTGGAATTTATGAAATGTGGATTTGCTTCACGAATGGATGTGTATCCTTTAGAGTATTACATAGGAAGAGAAAGGTTTAAGGTTATGTCCTGAATGTGGTGAGGTTAATGCCCTAAGCCATGATAATAATGTAGCACTCAGCACCAGATTCATGCATTACTATGAAAGAAAAAAAAAAGAAGGGAAAAGAAAGAAATAGCACAAGAGTGCCAGTTTTTTAAAAAAAGGACCTGTATGGTGATATCTTGCATGGTATTAATCATCAAAGGAAAGCACAGCCCTGTGGAAAATTATCAGTAATTTGTGTCCATGTTGCTTTATAATGTGACCTCAAAACACCTTCTTCCACTAAAGAACTTACAGTCTATCAGGAATGAACAGTTGGGGAAGATCAGTGTTGAGGCCTGAATACGGAAGGCTGGATTTATTAGACTAATAACAAGTTGTGATTTTAAATATTAATACTTTGCTCTTGCATACTATTAAATACTTTTTGCTAATGATGAAGTCTATCATAAGAACATAGGAGACTAGAATGTCATTTCCTTTTGAAGTGGAAGTATTAAATATGTAAGGAGAAGGTTAAGAGATTTTGAGTTTGTTCTGAAGAAGCTGGTCATGGCAAGCACTACTAGAATGTAGTTTTTGTCCAGTAATGGGCTGAGATCACTGCCAGGTGAGCACAGGAACATTTACATGTAAAGAGATTTCATATGTTCACTGCAGCAGTTAAAGACAGCAGATTAAAGAAGAAAGCTAAGGTTCTCAGACTTGTGATACTGTCATCTGTGTGCGTTTGTCTATCAAGAGAGACAACATGAAGTGGCAGACAAGATTAAACTGATTGCTACATTTGAAAAAAATTGAGAGTTTAATTCACATTTCCTAAGAGAAATGACCAGGACTACTGAAATTCTGATCTTCTCTCTTTAGAAGATAAAGATACACTTGTGTGAGTGCAGTTTCTCAATGTGACAGGCTTAAAAATGACATTCCATTTGCCAGATATTTTATTGATTTTTTTTTTTTTTCTGTTTCCACTGAAATTCAGAATCTGTATAAATTCTCTCCAGATTTTGCATTTTTACCTTTCTCTAATGACCACTAGCATGTGCATATGTATACACTATGAAGTCCTGGAAAGTAAACAAAATTTTCCACTCATCTGTTTTATCAAAATGGCATGCCTAAGAATCATAGAATGGTAGGGTGGGAAGGGACCTCAAAGATCATCCAGTTCCAACCCCCTGCCACAGGCAGGGACACCTCCCACTAGCACAGGTCACTCAAGGCCTCCTCCAACCTGGCCTTGAACACCTCCAGGGAGGGAGCAGCCACAACCTCCCTGGGCAACCTGTGCCAGTGCCTCACCACCCTCACTGGAAAGAACTTCCTCCTAACATCCAGTCTAAATCTCCCCTCTGCCAGTTTAAACCCATTGTGCCTTGTCCTGTCATTGCAAGACCTTGTAAATAGTCCATCCCCAGTCTTCCTGTAGGCCCCCTTCAGATACTGGAAGGCTACTCTAAGGTCTCCTTGAAGTCTTCTCTTCTCCAGGCTGAAGAGCCCCAACTCTCTCAGCCTGTCCTCATAGCAGAGATGCTCCAACCCTCTCAGCATCTTTGTGGCCTCCTCTGGACCCACTCCAACAGTTCCATGTCCTTCCATTGCTGGGGGCTCCAGAACTGCACACAGTACTCCAGATGGGGTCTGACTAGAGCAGAGTGAAGGGGCAGAATCCCCTTTGCCCTGCTGGCCACACTGCTCTTGATGCAGCCCAGGACTCGGTTTGGCTGTCTGGGCTGCATGCAAGACAACCAGATGATCAGGCCCAGTCGGCATGGGTTCGTGAAGGGCAGGTTCTGCTTGATGAAGCAAGGTGACTCAGGGAATGAGGGAAAGGCCACAGATGTTGTCTACCAAGCTTTAGAACAACCTGTGACACCATCTTCCACAGCATTCCTACTAGAGAAATTGGCTGCACATGGCTTGGATGGGTTGGATGGCCAGGTCCAAAGAGTGGTACTGATTGGAGTGGCCAATCACAAGTGTTGTTTCCCAGGGCTCAGTTGCTGGGGTTGATTGTCTGGATGAGGGAATTGAGTGCACTCTCAGTGAGTTTACAGATGGTGCTAAGCTTGGCAGGAGTGTTGATCTACTTGAAGGTAGGAAGGCCTGTGGAGGTTTGGTCCTGGGTGGAGACTACACGTCCACTAACGCTGTTCTATCACACACCTTCTTAGATGGACATGGGAGAGGGAAAATATAACAAGAGGCCCATAGGCCAAGATAGAAGCAGTTTAATGAAGTAAAAGTTAAAGCAAAGGGTTTGTGTGGAAGCAAGACTAAACAAAGATGTTATTCTCTTCTTTCCATTAACAGATGATGTTTGGTTGCTTCCTGGGAAGCAGGGCTTCAATATGCATAGAAATTGCTCTGGAGGACAAATGCCATTAACAAATACCCCCCACACTTCCTTCTTTCCCATAGCTTTTATATCTGAACTGAGGTCATATGGTACGGAATGCCCCTTTGGTCAGTTAGGGTCAGCTGGCCCAGATGTGTCCCCTCCCAAGATCTTGCCCACCCCTCAGCCTAATGTTGGGGCAGGGAATGTTGGAAAAACAGAGCCCTTGTGCTTGGCTTAGCAGTAGCCAAAAGACTGGTGTGTTATCAACACTCACCTAAATGACTGCGGGGATCTGAGGGGATCTGATCAACACTTGCAGGTAAATTACAAATACAAATNCTTTCCCATAGCTTTTATATCTGAACTGAGGTCATATGGTACGGAATGCCCCTTTGGTCAGTTAGGGTCAGCTGGCCCAGATGTGTCCCCTCCCAAGATCTTGCCCACCCCTCAGCCTAATGTTGGGGCAGGGAATGTTGGAAAAACAGAGCCCTTGTGCTTGGCTTAGCAGTAGCCAAAAGACTGGTGTGTTATCAACACTCACCTAAATGACTGCGGGGATCTGAGGGGATCTGATCAACACTTGCAGGTAAATTACAAATACAAATAAGGGTGGCTGTCAGGAAGATGGGTGTGGGCTCTCATCACTGGTGTCCAGCAATAGGATGAGGAGCAGCAGGTACAAACTGGAACACAGGAAGTTCTACCTCAACATGAGGAAAATCTCCTTTACTGTGAGGATAATGGAGCACCTGGAACAGGATGCCCAGAAAGGTTGTGGAGTCTCCTTCTGTGGAGACTTGCAAAACCAGCCTGAATGCATTCCTGCGTTGTCTGCTCTAGGTGAACCTGCTTTGGTAGAGATGTTGGGCTAGACAACCTCCAGAGGTCTCTTCCAACCCCTACGATTCTGTGATTTTTGATTGTGTGTTTTTTCTGATAGAAGGATGTGGGTACATCCTGTAACTTCCTCTTCAATATATATTAGCTTAAACTGGCACAAACTGATGTGATCATTACCTTCGTTTTGTTTGTTTATTACACGGCTGAAACTCTTCTTGTATTTTGGCCAGTTCACAAGTGCAGAGTGCACTGTAATGCTAGGAACCTATTGAAGTGATCTACAGCTTTGATTACAATTTCTGATAGCATTTCATTAATCCTGTGCTGTCTGAGCTATGGATTAGAACTCAAACCATTATAAGCATTACACATGCTTTTTGTGAAGCTTTGTTACGTTCAAAAGTAATTCAGTGGTTAAGTCTCCAGTAATTTCATTGATATATCCTCTAAGGCAATAGCTATTCAATCAATAATTGCAAATTCAAGCAACCACCTTTTCTGAAATTTTAGCTTAGAGTAATCTATTTTGGGATATCTTACTTTTCAAATTACATGGAAATGGTGTTATGGTTGAAGCACTATCAAATGAGAATAAGAGAATTTCATTTCATATACTGCCTTTCAGTATGCATGACATCCTCAAACGTTTTACAGTAATGAATTAGAAACTGGTTGTTAGACAATGGTATGTAGGCAAATGCAATACTCATTACATGTTATTCATTTTAGCAATAGCCTACACTCAGCTCTCAAAAGCATAGCTTATTTTAGATGGAGAGGGATTGTTGGAAGGAGTTGGATCTCTTCCTTTTGAACATAACACCACAGGAACTTTAATTTCTGACTGGATGCACATCCAATAAAGGGAAAAAAATAATAACTCATCTTTAGGACCTCTAACAATGAATTGCACTGTGTTGTTTGCATATTCAATATTATTAAAATTCAAACTGTATGTAAGACTTGCCTGGATTTATGAGAGTTGCTTTTTATGCCTTTCTATCCCAAAGCTAAAAAACCCACCATCCAGTGTGTATAAGCTCTTTACTTTTATTATTCTGTCTTCCCATACCAAGAAAGGTGATTGGTTCAAATCATCTGTTTTGTCTTGTCTTCTAGAATCAGTGTTTGGGGGTAAGGACTGTGATATTGTGAGACCTTATAGAAGCCTTCCAGTATTTGAAGGGGGCCTACAGGAAGGCTGGGGAGGGACTATTGACAAGGTCTTGCAATGACAGGACAAAGGGCAATGGGTTTGAACTGGCAGAGGGGAGATTTAGACTGGATGTTAGGAAGCTGTTTCCAGTGAGGGTGGTGAGACACTGGCACAGGTTGCCCAGGGAGGCTGTGGCTGCTCCCTCTCTGGAGGTGTTCAAAGCCAGGTTGGAGGAGACCTTGAGTGACCTGTACTAGCAGGAGGTGTCCCTGCCTATGGCAGGGGGTCGGAACTAGATGATCCTTGAGGTCCCTTCCGACCTTATCATTCTATGATTCTATGATATCTATATTTGTGCAGGACCCAGCACAGTGTGATCTCAAGCAAACTGAGTTCTTCCTCAGCTTTAAAGGTGAGAATACTAGCAAGCAATTTGCATTTCCTTGCAGTGATCCCTAGTTTGAATGGTTAAGAATATATTTTAAAGATGATTCTGTGCTTGGCACAAGAGGTAATTTTAATTTGCATCAGTCTGAATGAGCTAAAAATACAATATTTGAATAGATGAAGAGAGAAAAGTTCACAGAGGCTGTACCTTAGCTGGGTTCACCAGAGTTATGGAGCAGTAGGGGGCGAGTATGGCTCCTTAATGTATCCAGATGTCATAAAGCACTCCAAGTAGCTCTGATGTAAGATGCCTTACATGAAGGAAATTTGCATTAAGAGCAGAAGGGACTGAATTTATTTCTCTGGGTTCTAGAATATAATTTTAACGTTCCTCATAGATAACTTACTCATCATTCACACTTGGTCTGTGAAATATGCATGGAAAAATCTCTGTTTTTTCCAGGCAGAAAACCAAGTAGCAATTCTAGAAAAGCTTGTCAACTCCCCTCAGACTCAAGATACAAAGCTCACAGAGTTGTGTATTAAAACCACTGCAAATACATTGTCATTCTGTTACTAGGATGAACAAATATTGGCCTACTAAATAGTGGGGATGTTGTGCGGTGTTTCTGAGTGGAGGAAACCTTTCTAGGAACAGAGGCAGCATAAATAAATGTGTCTGACTGGTGTTGAGTATGCATGCACTTTTAAAAATGTACTTGCATCTACCAGAATACACACACACACAAAGTGGTTTGAAATAAGATAAAGATAATCTGAGAATTTGCAGGAAAGAGAAAGCTCATGCATGAAATAAATAAACAAGTAAGATCTAAGCTGTAATAAGTCTCTTAAATATCCTTAACCACTTCACATTTTTAAAACTATTAACATTGACTGTAGAGAACACAGAATCATAGATTCATAGAATGGTAAGGTTGGAAGAGACCTCAAGGATCATCTAGTTCCAACCCCCTGCCATAGGCAGGGACACCTCCCACTAGTACAGGTCACTCAAGGTCTCCTCCAACCTGGCTTTGAACACCTCCAGAGAGGGAGCAGCCACAACTTCCCTGGGCAACCTGTGCCAGTGTCTCACCACCCTCACTGCAAACAACTTCCTCCTAACATCCAGTTTAAATCTCCCCTCTGCCAGTTTAAACCCATTGCCCCTTGTCCTGCCATTGCAAGACCTTGAAAATACTCTCTCCCCAACCTTCCTGTAGCCCCCTTCAGATACTGGACGGCTACTCTAAGGTCTCCTGGAAGCCTTCTCTTCTCCAGGCTGCAGAGCCCCAGCTCTCTCAGCCTGATTACATAGCAAAGCTCCTCCAGTTTTCTGATCATCTTCATGGCCCTCCTCTGGACTCACTCCAACAGTTCCATGTCCTTCCTGTGCTGGGGGCTCCAGAACTGCAGACAGTACTCCAGGTGGGGTCTGACGAGAGCAAAGTAAAGGGGCAGAATCCCCTCCCTTGCCCTGCTGGCCACAGTGCTCTTGATGTAGCCCAGGACTCAGCTGGCTGGCTGGGCTGCATGCACACACTGCAATACCCATGAATATAAAAAATATTTTAAAATCCTACCTTTGTCAGCAAACTTCAGAACTACAGGCACTGAAAGTCCCCTTAATTTATTGTGGTAACTCTGCCAGAAGAGGCATATTATTTTACAAACAATTCTGTTTTACAATTTTTATGCTGTTAAATATTGGTTGCTTCTGCTGTCAGCTGTCGAAGAATGAAGCATTAATATGAAATATCAGTTAAAGGACTAATGGGAACATTACATAGTGATAGGATAATGGAATATTTTGAGTACCTCTAAGATCAAAGTTAAGTAATGTTGTGGTGTTACTGCATGATTAAAGGCAGGTGTATTTTCTTTGTTTCTTTACTCTAGATAGTAAAGTATATCAGCTTAACTTTCATCTCCCATTACAAAGATCCTATGGAAAATCTGAACATTTATTTCATTCCCTCAGATCCCAGTTGAAATTCACTTCTAACACAATGAGTTAGGTTGACTAAACACCAGGAGAACTTCTATTTCTGTGCTTTGACAATCAGAGAAATATATGCACTGCTTGCTTTTGAGATGCTCATCTTTGCTGTTTTAACTACAGATTAAGGTAATTGCAATGAAGATTTAAGTCTTCGTTTCTAGCTTACATTGTGGAACTAAGGAAGTTTAAGTACATGCTGAAAATTGAGAAGAATATCCTGGCAACATAGTGGTGTAGTAATGTTATACTAAAAAGACAGGAAAGCTTTTTACTTAGGGCTGTTAAAATTGCATTGGACAAACCAGCATAAATTACATCTCAGCAAAATGATCTTCGAGACAGAGTGGATAGTCTTACACATGCACTGTCATCTAAATCTTCAGATTGTAGGTAGAGTGGATGTGTACAATTAATACATGATGAAAAGCTTTATAATAAGCTTAGGTATCACAACCTGTTCAAAGATATTTGGATCAAACTCTTAAGAAACCACTGTTGGTTTTTCTTTTGGTTTTTTTTAAGAGAGTATAATTCATTACTATGTTTTAAATTGTAATAGAAGGTATTTAAGTTACCTTGAGATAATAGCAGCCCCTTATTTTAAAAAGTGTATAGAAATACAAGAGAGATTCACTATAGAAAAGAGACTTAAAAATGCTTATCCACTCTTTCCAGCTGTTAATAGTGATCATGTTTAGTTTTTCATGGTGTCATAAAGAGAATTGTGCATCAAGAGAATCATGTATCGTGAATCAAGAGAATCCTGCATCAAGAGTAGTGTGGGCAGCAGGGCAAGGGAGGGGATTCTGCCCCTTTACTCTGCTCTCGTCAGACCCCACCTGGAGTCCTGTGTACAGTTCTGGAGCCCAGAGCACAGGAAGGTCATGGAACTGTTGGAGCAGGTCCAGAGGAGGGACATGAAGATGTTGAGAGGGTTGCAGCAGCTCTGCAATGAGGACAGGCTACAAGAGTTGGGGCTCTGCAGCCTGGAGAAGGCTTTGAGGACACCTAATAGTAACCTTCCAATATTTGAAGGGAGCCTACAGGAAGGCTGGACAGGGACTATTTACAAAGTCTTGCAATGACAGGACAAGGGGCAATGGGTTTAAACTGGCAGAGGCGAGATTTAGACTGGATGTTAGGAGGAAGTTCTTTGCAGTGAGGGTGGTGAGACACTGGCACAGGTCGCCCAGGGAGGTTGTGGCTGCTCCCTCCCTGGAGGTGTTCAAGGCCAGGTTGGAGGAGGCCTTGAGTGACCTGTGCTAGTGGGAGGTGTCCCTGCCTATGGCAGGGTGTTGGAACTAGATGATCTTTGAGGTCCCTTCCAACCTTACCATTCTATGATTCTATGATTACTTCTGTGTCCTCCAGAGCAAAAAATCTCAGCTGGCCATTTGTAGTCTTACAACATTAGACTCCATATTTCAATAAGAATCATTTAAAGACTATTTATAGACTGGGGATTAGACACAAAAAAAAATATGATTCCTTATCTATAAATCATTATTAAGCTATTTAAGAGAATAATGATGTAACAAAGTATGCTTTGCTCATTACTTGTCTTGTTGCATTGTAAAAATAACGCAAAACTGAACAGAACAGATCAACCATTTCAGAACAGAATCTATTTCCTCTGGTACCTTGTGAGACTTAAATGAGGAAGATACAACCAGGGAAACTGCCATTTGTCTTTGCTTTCTGTTATGATCATTTTAATTCAATGAAAGTTCTTAAACAAGAGCTGTCTTCAGTGTCAGATTTGTCTCTGATTCAATAATATCGAAGTATCTCACACAGTTGCCAATTTTAGCAGCCTTTTGTTGTTAAATCTATTTAAAAAAATCTTCAAAAGCAGCTACACTGGAAAAGAACAAGTGACATGTCAGATGATGCAAAAATGCTAATAATGAAAAGATCTCCCTCTCCTACTGAAAAATATCTGAAAATACCTCCCATTTACTACTCCCTGAGAGGAACTGGAAGTTTTGATTACTTATGCTGATATTCAGCCTGGCTTACACAACCCTTTTTCAGAAACTGCAAAAACATAAAAAAGGATAAATGCTACAGTAAACCAGCCTTTTTGAGTTGAAGAAATGAGATGTCATTCTGAAGATTCTGTCTTCCACACAATAAATAAACTGTAAGATGAAAGTGTAGGACTTTTCAAACGATTATTTTGTTACCAGTAACAACTGCACCTTAGGGTCAAACTTCATGTTTCCCCAAATTCATGAAATTACAATCCAAGCTTTCTATCTGACAGTGTTTCAGAGCTATTGAATAATAGGAGTTTTAGCAGAAACAGTCAAAACAGGGACTTTCAGGCATACCACCTGGGTTTAATGTCACCTAAGTTGAGCCCACTAAAAATTTGTGTATACAACCAAAGTAAGTTATCTCAATTCCCTGCAGCATCAACAGAAGGAAAATAGTTCCTCCAGAGTTAGGTGGCAAGTGAGGAAAGGCTGAAAGAGCTGGGTGTCTTTAACTTGGAGAAGAGGAGACTGAAGGGCGACCTCATTAATGTTATAAATATGTGGGTGACCTCATTAATGCTTATAAATATTGAAAAAGCAAGTATCAGAAGGATGTGATAGAACAAGAGGCAACAGGCACAAGCTGAAGCATAGGAGGTTCCATGTGAATACAAGGAAAAGCTTTTTCACTGTGCAGGTGACAGAACACTGGAACAGACTGCCCAGAGAGGTTGTGGTGTCTCTAGCTCTGGAAACTTTCAAAACCTGCCTGGATGTGTTCCTGTGTCACCTACTCTGGATGATCCTGCTCTGGCAGGGGAATTGTACTAGAATATGCTTTGAGGTCCCTTCCAGCCCCTAACACTGTGTGATTCTGTGATGTCGTGAAGTGGATAAATTACAAGTGGAAGTGCTCAACTCGCTAGAAATACAGCTGACACCACTAGATCAAGCTAAGTATTTACTTGCTTTATGGCTAAAGACTGTATATGAAGCCTCTCTCTGAATTGACTATCATCTTTCTGCTGTGTCAAATGTTTGATCCTACCCTTCACCTCCTATTCTTTTCATGCCCACAGTTTCTTTCTGTTTCCTCTCATCTTATCCAGTCCATGACCCTTCCTAAAATGCTCTCCCTTCTCTTTTCTCTGCACCTAACTTTGTAACTAACCTTCCTTCTCTCTCTCTTCACACTCTCCCACTGTTCCTAAAAGAACGGTTGTGAAACTAGCGTGCTGTTTGTTGCTGTCACACCATGTACACCTCCTCTCTACCCCTAAAACCCACACGTGCTATTTATCTTACCTAAATAGGCTGTACATCTTTGAGGCAGGGACTGCCTACTGCTCAAACTGTGCAGGTTCAATCACAGCATCACCTCAACTCTTTAGACTCTATGGAGATATTTTAATAATGGGTACAAGATAATGGAGAATAACAAAACCTAGGACAGCTTCTCAGCAGGAGATCCTGGACAGAGGCACACACTGATCAATATGATCCAAGCAATGCCACTGCCACCTTATTGAATATGAACATGCATTTATATACCCTTCTAACAGACTGTTCAGGCCAGCCCATTACAAAAGCAATTGGTTCAAAGAATTAAGGGACAAGCTGTTGCTCCAACCAGCTGGCCCAAATCGCCCAGATACAAACTCTCATGGAATTCTCTAATTGTTCTAATTCGTTAAGGTGAGCTGTGTAGGAACCAAACAGTTGGTGCATGGCTATCTGTTCAGAATGCCCCTTGTTTTGCTTTTGAATCCAGGTTGTTTTCCTTTGATCTTCCTGCTTAGCTGTTTTTCTGCAGGTTGCTGTAGCCTCTGCCCTTGGCCGTTGTTTCTCATTCCTCTGGGGGCCCCCTGCCCCTGGCATCCTTGGCCCTTTTTCATGTGGGCTGTGAAACTTCAGCTCAAAATCAGCGGTTAGCACAACTTGGATTTGCTCGTGTATCCAGCTAATACAGAATGTTGGAGTGACTCCTTGTCAGGGAGTGTAGTGATTGGACAAGGAGTAATGCTTTAAAACTGAAAGAGGGTAGATTTAGATTAGATGGAAGGTGGAAATTCTTCACTGTGAGTGTGCTAAGACAGTGGAACAGGTTGCCTAGAGAAGTTACAGAGCTCCACTCCCTGGAAGTGTTCAAGGCCAGAATGAATGGGGCTTTGTACAACTAGATCTTGTGGAAGCTGTTCTGCCCAAGACAGGGGTGTAGGAACTAGATGATCTTGAAAGTCGCTTCCAACCCAAACCATTCTGACTCTACTATACTGTATTATACATGATCATAAAATACAGAGAAGTATGTATTGTTCATTAATAATTAAAGAAAAAAAGAAAA
>VWYK01027600.1:0-13801 GCA_013399775.1 Semnornis frantzii | reverse complement strand
TAGCTCAAACCAGCACACAAGCCAGCAGCACCGCTCTTGCACAGCAAGGTTTCATGCACCCTCCAAACACTGCAGTCCAAAACCTCACCCTGTGCAATGCCACTCAATTTTGCCTTTGAGAAACACTCCTTATTTGGGACCTCTATTATTATGTTTGATACATCAGTATCATTTTGATCTTTGTTTGCTCAAGTCTCACACCACACACGGCTCTCCACATGAATTTCCAAGAGCCTTATCCTGGTGTTCTGATATAAGCAAGTTCAAGGCAGAGTTATCCTCAGCAGTGCAGCCAATAGGAAAACCAGGGAATCAACATTTCATCTCCCTCTCAAGGCTGTATTTTAAACAAGACTAAGCTTTGGCAATGACACATTCCCTGCATCCTTCTGAGTCCCTGCTGCCTGCTTGCCAACATCTTCCCTGCGGGCTGTGAGCAGCCACCATCCATCTAGCACCGGTCTTAAGTGTCTGCACAGCACTTCAGCTTGAAGGAAGCTGCTCTAGACCAGAAGATGGTAACAAAAACAGGTAACACGAATCCTCAGTGTGGTTACTAGAAAGATATACCTTAATTTACTATTCAGATGAAGCTTCAGGACTTCTGGAGTGCTATACTACATCTGTTACATTACACACTGGAGCGCATCCAAAGAAGAGCAACAAAGCTGGTGAAGGGTCTAGAGCACAAATCTTACAAGGAGTGGCAGAAATAACTGCAGTTGTTCAGTCTGGAGAGAAAGAGGCTGAGTGGAGAGCTTCTCCCTCTCTAAAATTATCCAAAAGGAGACTGTAGTGAGACCTCCTCTCAGAGGAAACAAGCAACAGGACAAGAAGAAACAGCCTCAAGTTGCACTGGGAAGGTTTAGGTTGGACATTAGGAACAATTTGTTCACTGCAAGAGTGGTTAAGTAACCCCACATCCCTGAAAGTGCTCAAAAATGTGTACCTGTGGTGCTTAGGGAGATACTTTATCAATGACTTAGCAGCCTTGGGCTAACAGCTGGATTCAATCTTAGAGGTAATTTCCAACCTTAATGATTACAGAATTACTTCAATAAGGCCCACAACTGTGCTGCTGCTGAAAGGTTCTGCCTTCTGAACTCCTGCCCATGACCATACTCTGATCTCCTCTGGGTTACTCAACCTCCACTCTTTTTTTTCCCCCTGCAGGGACAGTTATCAGCTGGATAAGAAATCAACACAGCTCGCTGCCTAGCCATGTGATCTCTGTTTTTCCTGCTTGAGGCATCTGCAACTGGAAGATGAGCAACATCTCGTCATCCCTGTTCACCTTTGATGCTAAGATGTCCTTCTGAAGCAGAACTTGTCTGGCACTAGTGGAAGCTGAACCTTGTGAAGCACTGTGCCACATGTTGGCAGGTCTTTGCATTCATCCTTGCTCCCCAGTGAAAACCACAGAAGCATCACTGAAAGTGGTGAAGATTGATGACTTCAGCTGAGTAAAGCTCAGAACAACTGAAGTCTTGAATGCTGCATTAAGGGTTGAGAAATATTTTGTTCTCCACAATGGGAGGACTTGAGTTCCCCAGATGAATTTTCCAACTCCACTTCCATAAAAGCTCAGTGATAACTTGTAGCCCCTGTGAGGATGTTGGTGCAGGGTTGGGAGCCTTGTTTCACCAATGTATTAATCAATGAAAACTTTCATTTCAATAAAAGCTCCTTTAATTTCCCGAGTTTAAACCCACTCTCTAGCCCAGGCAATCCATCACTCTAAGACGTGCACAGAAAACCTTATTTGCTCTCACCAACCCAAATATAACTCTGTAATAAATGCAAGTTTGCATCCAAATTTACCTTCCTTCAGAAACCTGAGCACATTTTCTGCTAGTGTCTAACAAACTTTCCCTGAGACTTGGCAATGCTGCAGTCATCTAATCAAAATTAAATCCCTATTGAGCAGCAGAGAAGGAGCCCCTCAGCTTGCTCCTCCCTCCAAGTTTGGAATTACAATCACCCAATAACTATCCCCACATTCTAGCCCTCTTCCCCCAGGACAAATCCACAGAATCACAAAATGTTAGGGGTTGGAAGGGACCTTGAAAGATCATCCAGTCCAACTCGCCTGCAAGAGCAGGATCACCTACATCAGACCACCTAGGAATGCATCCAGGCAGGTTTTGAATATGTCCAGAGAAGGAGACTCCACAACCCCCTGGTCAGCCTGTTCCAGAGTTCTTCACCCTCACAGGGAAAAAAAACCCTCTTATGTTTACATGGAACCTCCTATGCCTCAACTTCCACCACTGTCCCTTGTCCTCCTATTGGGCATCACTCGGAAGAGCCTGGCTCCATCCTCCTGGCACTCACCCTTTATGTACTTAAAAACATGAGGTCACCCCTCAGTCTCCTCCACACTCAAGAGCCCCACTCTTCAGTGGGCAGGAAACACAGAGCACTTATGTTTCAGAGCAACCAAAGTATGATTATTGGAAACAGCCACCCCACATCTACTGAGGAGATGTGTCCCAAGGCTCAGCCTACCCTCAGCTAACGCTAGTTATGTGCTTCAGAACAGCTAGAAAAGGCAGGAGATGTCCAGATCCTGGGACTCAGTGCTCCAGGAAATGAAGTCAGATTTGAAAGACTGCCACATCTGCTGGCAGCCAAGTAATGGAACTCAGCACTTATGCCTGTTCATTTTTGTCTGAGGCACCACCAGCTTACCAAGAAAAAGGCAGTTCAAAGCTGCTCAGCAGCTCAGCACTGACACACAGAGCCAGGTACTCTGCTTCTGCTGCTCACACTGGCTGCCAGCCTGACATTTGCCAGCAGGGCACACACCTTGAGTAATCTTGGACACAGTGATGCTCTTTGGGTGGCAGCACAGGGCTCTGCTCCTGAAACCCTTTGTACAACCAGCAAATATCCAACAAAGTGGCATCAGTCTGCAGGAGGATGTGATATGCAGGGATATGCATAGGCATGCCATTGCCCCCCTCCTACTTGGCACCCATGAGGCCACACCTCAAATCCTGGGTTCAGTGTTAGGTCCCCCACTCCAAGAACACTGAGGTGCTGGAGTGTGCCCAGAAAAGGTCAATAAGGTTGAAGAAGGGTCTACAACACAACTCTTAAGGGAAACAGCTGAGAGAGCTGCAGTTGCATAGTCCGGAGGAGGCTGAAAGGAGACCTCATGGCTCTCAGTAGCTCCCTGAAGGGAGATGGGAGACAGTCTCTTGTCACACCTAACAAGTGACAGGACAAGAGGAAAATCCCTCAAGTTGTGCCAGGAAGAGTTCAGGTTGAATATTTGGAAAAAATTCCCTCACAAGGCAGTGTTCTAAGACACTGGAGCAGGCTGCCCAGGGAGGTGGTGGACTGACCATCCCCAGAGATATTCAAAGGATGCATGGATGCTGAGGGACATGGTTTAGTGGTATTAGTCATGGGATTGTGACCTCCAGGCAAGTTGTTGGACTTTATATCAAAGGTCTCTTCGGATCTCAACAGTTCTATGACTCTAGGTAGCACCACATCCCAAAATATCCAACCTATATCTATTCTTCAGAGCTGTTTTGCACCAAGAGCTGTGAGATGTACTGAATACAAGGTTCTCCTGCTTTGTAGCCCATGCTTCTCTCTCAAGCACATGTTCTCTTGAAGCCCTCTGGAGCAGAGAGGGGGGAGCAAGGACCACAGCACACATTTCACACCTCTCCAGCTACCTTACCTTGCAGAAAAGCAATCCATTTGCTTGTCGACCAGGCTTTAAGTTTCAGACTGCACCTCTGAAAGCCTCACACATCCACACTCCCCTCTAGCAATGATCAGATCCCCTCTCAGTCTGCTCCTCTGGAGGCTAAGCAGCCCCAGGTCCTTCATCCTTTCCTCCTTGCAGAGATGCTCCAGGTCCCTCAGCATCTTTGTAGTCTCTGCTGAGCTCTCTGCAGCAGTTCCCTGTCCCTCTTGAACTGGGGAGCCCAGAACTGGGCAGGGTACTCCAGGCATCAAATCCTGCAACCCAAGTCCCTATCACCTACCCAGCTTTGGTGCCGCAGCTTCTGGCTCTCTGCTGGAGGCAGAGTACTGCAGCTTTGCACAAGATACAAAGTATGGGTTCAGTCAGCATGGACTGAAGGACAACCCCTTTCGTGTGCAGTGTGGATGAATCTGCACATAAAAAACTTCTTGTCCCAAGGGCAAAAGAGCAGAAAAAAATCTTCCTCACTGGTTCCCTGATCCCATTCTAGAAGCTGTAAGCACAACACATTTTTGGGAGAAAACATATGGAAAAATTGTATGGAAAAATCACAGAATCATGGAAATATGCAAGTTGGCAAAGCCCCTCAGGATCACCAAGTCTAACCTAGAAGCCTGTTCTATAAGATTCACCTTAAACCATAGCCCTAAGGGTGCTTTGGATGTGGTGCTTAAACACACCCAGGGTGAGTGACTCAATCACCTCCCTGGGAAGCTCATTCCAGTCCCTAACCACTCTTTCTGTGAAAAAGTTTTTCCTAAAAATCTCATCTCAACCTCTCAGTCTCAGCTTGAGGTCATTCTCCCTTGTCCTGTCTCCAGCTACCTGTGAGGAGAGCCCAGCAGCAGCCTCTCCACAGTGTCCCTTCAGGTAGCTGTAGACAGCAATGAGGTCTGCCCTCAGCCTCCTCTGTTCCACAAAAACCACCCTCAGCTCCCTCAGTTGCTCCTCATCAGATTTATTCTCCAGACCCTTCACCAGCTTCCTTGCCCTCCTCTTGGCCCTGCTCCAGCACCTCCACATCTCTCTTGTATTGTGGTGCCCAATACTGAACACAATACTTGAGGCCTTGAGATGTGGCCTCACCAAAGCCAAGTAAAATAAGGCTTGTGGAAATCCTTACCAGGTCCTTTCTTGGATTTCTAGCTGCCAAGAACTAAGTTCAAACTGGTGACGGATTTCTCGCTCCCAGTAACTATCAGAGAACCAACACTTTGCTGTGGAACCACACCACTGGCTTAGATGTACCACCAAATTTCACAGGCTTTAAACCATGCGGGCCACATCCAGGATGAAGTCTCCAGAAGGACTCCTTCCTGTCCAGGACTGTCAGTTTGCTGCCTGTAGCTGCTGGAGTTATCCTTTTCCTCAGGTAAAGGAACAAACTGTCCCAGGGCCTTGTTCCTTCACTGTTTGCTCTGCTAGTCCCTGGGAAGATGCTGAGGAGATGATTCATGCTGCAGTCACCTTGCTTGATACCTTACAGCTCAGGGGACTAGTTACAACTGGATATACAGAACGACCTACATGTAGCACAGGAAGAAAGGCAAAAAGGACCTGGGAAAAGATGCAAGTGGCAATATTCTCATTCATAGGGATTTTACTGACTAACCTGCATCTCACAAGGAGACTTTGGCCTGGTCTGTAGAAAGATGTGACATGTTTCAGAGACACCAATACCCTCAAGTGCACAGCAGTTACTTTCCTCCTGCAAATCCTTCCACACATGCCTACCTTTCATAGATTCATAGACTCGTTTCGGATTAGAAGGGACCTAAAAGGTCACCTACTTCCAAACCCCCTTCCACCAGACCAAGTTGCTCAAAGCCTTATCCAATCTGGCTTTGAATATCTGCAAGGAGGGGACATCCACAGCCTCCCTGGGAACCTGTTCCAGTGTCTCTCCACCCTCGCTGTTAAGAATTTCTTCCTAATCTCCTATGTAAATTTGCCCTCTTCAAGCTTCAATCCATTCTCTCTCATCCTATCACAACAGGCCCTTGTCAAAATTCCCTCCCCAGCCTTACTGTAAGCCCCCTCTCAGGTACTGGAAGGCTACTCTTAGGTCTCCCTGGAGCCTTCTTTTCTCCAGACTGCACAGCCTTAACAGCCTGTCTCCATTTCTACCACGGGCTTCTCATACACATTCTGAAAACACAACTGGAAGCTTTCCTACATGAAATGAGCAATTTTTTTTTTAAGTTAAAAATAAGTTTCCTACTTTTATTTACGAGGCTGAGAATATACAAAACTTTCACTTTAGTACTGAGCTCACTCTTGACTAGATAAATAGATTTGGGGTTTTTTTGAGTACACCAATGGCTTCACCAAAGCAGGTTCAAAACTACATAGGTATTGATGGTTCATATGGGAACCATCAAGAGCTCAGTCTGAATGCAGAAGCAGCCCTGGGTTGCTATTCAGAAGACCTCAGAATTGACATGCAGTGACACTGAGCTGCCACCTCAGGAATAGCTTGATAACAGCCTCACACTCACTCTGACAATTCTAGAGTTGTTTTTCAGCACCAGTGCTCTAATTTACTACCTACATAAGTGATGCTGGTTCAACCCTACAACCTCTGACACTTGTACTTAGTTCAGGTACTCTGAGCTCACATACAATCCTATTTTGTCTGCAGAAACTGGAACTGAAGGTTGGCCAACCAAAGGGATCAGAAAGGTTATCTAATCTCTACTACACATAGAAACATAGAATCATTCAGGCTGGAGAAGACCTCTAAGATCAAGTCTACTGTTAATCTAACACTGCCAAACCCACTACTAAAGCATGTCCCTCAACACCACATTTATATGGCTTTGAAATCATAAAATCAACCAGGTTGGAAGAGACTTCCAAGATCATCCAGTCAAACCTATCACCCAGACCTATCCAAATCAACTAGACCATGGCACTAAGTGCCTCATCCAGGCTTTGCTTCAACACCTCCAGGGATGGGCACTCCACCACCTCCCGGGGCAGCCCATTCCAATGCCAATCACTCTCTTTGGCAAGAAATTCCTCCTAACATCAGGCCTATACCTCTCCTGGCACAGCTTGAGACTGTGTCCCCTTGTTCTGTTGCTGGGTGCCTGGCAGAAGAGACCAACCCCACCTGGCTACAACCTCCTTTCAGGTAGTTGAAGACAGCAATGAGGTCTGCCCTGAGCCTCCTCTTGTGCAGGCTGCACACCCCCAGCTCCCTCAGCCTCTCCTCACAGGGTTGTGCTCCAGGCCCCTCCCCAGCCTTGCTGCCCTTCTCTGGACACCTTCCAGCACCTCAACATCTCTCTTGAATAGAGAGGCCCGGAACTGGACACAGGACTCAGGGTGTGGCCTCACCAGCGTTGAGCACAGAGGTGTGTGGAATAACCTCCCTTGTCCTGCTGGCCACACTGTTCCTGATCCAGGCCAGGATGCCATTGGCTCTCCTGCCCACCCAGGCACACTGCTGGTTCATGTTCGGCTACTATCTACCAGCACCCCCAGGTCCCTTTCTGCCTGGCTGCTCTCCAGCAGAAAAAAAGAAAAAAAAAACCCAAACAAAAAGCCACACAACACTCATTACAAGTTTTCTTGACTAGCATTTTAAATTCACTGCTCAAATATACACACAGTATCCCTCCAGGGATGGGGCCTCCACCACTGTCCTGGGCAGCCTGATCCAGGGTTTCACAACCCTCTTGGGGAAAATAGTTTTCCTGACGTTCAGCCTGAATCTGCCCTGGTGCAACTTGACGCTATTTCTTCCTTATCCTGTCAGTTGCTGCTCGGGAAAACAGAACAACATCCACCTCAACACCACCTCCCAGCATCATCAGTAAGGCACGGGACAAAAGCTGAGACAGTGAAGTTAACATGAAATGGGCAAGAAACTAATTGAGTGACCTTTTCTTTCCTCTTGTATTGCCTACGCAAAATATTGGAGTGTTTTTGAAAAGCAAGATGATGGCAGAAGTGGCTGCTCCGGAAAATCCCTGCAGATACAAATTGCTTTAACCGGCCAAGCACACAGCGAGGTTGGCATCTCGAAATGAAGAACACTTGACTGGTGCAAAGAACACAAAACAAAGGGATTTCCATTTACCTTGATGATTAAATGGCTCCCTTCTCTCCCCGCTCCGCAGATCCCCAGGATAATTAACGCTCTGGGACAAGAGCACTCAAATTGCATTGTCTCGAAATTCGCCCAAACTCAACACGCTGAGACCATCTGTCTTGCTCTCCTTATCGCACACGTATTTCCCCTCTTTTACCCAAGGAAAGCTACTCGTTAGCAGCAGGGCTTCCCAGCACACATTTTGCTACTCCAGCAGCAATGTTTTATGCTCTGACAGAAAACTGTAATCCCCTCCACTGACGCTATTTAAAAGGGGGGGTGGGCGCGGGGGGTGTTTGCCTGAGAGACAAAGGGCACCTTAGAGAAGCTGACATAGAGAAAATTAAGTTATAGCTTTAAGCCCCCCCAGCCAGCAACCTTATTGCAGAAGCCTGAAGGTTATTAGCAGAGCGTCGGCGGGAGGGGTTGCTGGTGCCCAGCGCCGCTGGCGTAGCCAGAGTTGGGAGAGCACGGGAGATACCCTTGCTGGATACTGCTGCTCTCCCTCTGCATACTAAGTGGGAAGAGCGATGTGGTATGAGGAATCCCAGCTCCCCTGGCAACGCGATGCCTTTGCTGAACAGATTTCAATCACGAGTAATATAAGCAGGCTCTGAAATGAAGTTGAACTGAGCCTCCATCTCCTGTCTTCCCTTTCCTCTGAACACCGCTAGCAGCTGCCGCGCTGGGGAATTACCTTTGCTGCAGGGAACTCCCACAGCACGCATCAGAAGCACAAGGCAGTTCCGCAGTCCCATTTTTCACCTCGTGTTGGGGGTTCCCCTGATGCTTTGAAATCAAAGCGTCCCTCTGCATTGCATTTAGGGCCATCGGCGACGGCAGGGAGGTAGGGATGTACCACAACAAAGTATTTTTATCATCGGGTCCCCCAGCCCTCAGCGTACTACAGCAGGCAGCAATCTGCAGATACATCGATATGTTTTTTTCACATTCCTACGTCATCAATCTTCTGTTTGGAAATGTGCTCCCAGAATTTATTACGTTGTTTGAAGAGCAAAAGCAAGAAAATCCACTGAACACCAGAAAATTGGCGTAGAGCCCTAAAAAAAGAGCCGAGTGATTTCAGATTGCAAACTACCCACCCAAAACGATGCAGAAATGCTTCGAGCAGAAATGGTTTGCCTATTTATAGAGTACAGATGGACTCTGTAAGTTATCCTGAAAGTGTTAACCCTTCAAGATCTTTTGCATTTGCCCACCTTGCCGAACAGAGTAAATCACTCTCCGTGAGGAATATATTCACCTCCGTACAGCCACGAACCAGGGTTGCATCAATACTGCCAGTTGGTCCTGCAGAAATCATTTGGCTCTTTGTTCTGCAGCCACATCCTTCTACTGCAGGATGAGATCTTTGTAATGTGCTACAGTATTTGCTGAAACTAAGGATTAATTCTCCTCAGTGTGCTGTACCTACCATGTAACATCTTCTATCCATGTGTAACACTAAGTGGTTGAACTAATTACAGAGATTACATGAAAGAACCAACACAGTATAATTTCTTGCCCCCTCTTCAAGCAGATGTCTTCTTTTCCTTCAAAAGATGAAAATAACCAAGCTTGAAAAGTGAGAGTGGTTTTAACTACATTCAGAAACTGGAATCTGTGGGCAGAGTGCTTTAATTCTGTGATACCAACAAGGATGAACATTGATTTTTTTTTTTTTAAATAGTTCATCTATAATGAACTTCCACACCACAATTTTTATACTAAACAAAGCTCCTAGAGATTTCCCTTTCTCTCAAACATTCATGCATCTCTCAGAAGCCCATTTCTCCAACAGTAGAACTGAACGAGCATTACATTTCCTGCAGTTGATGTTTCGCTAGCTTGAGGTCTGCACCAGAATCCCTTGGGCAGGGAAAGAGTCATGCCCCAGACAGTGTGCTCAGCTCTAAGCAAAGCATAGCAACAGCAGTCACAGGATTGCATCACTGCCGGGTTTCCTGGGTAGTAACATACTGTACCCTCCAGTTAATTCACTCTGTATTATTATTTTTAATTAAATATTGTATTTGAGATAAGTAAGTGAAGGTGCTGAACATACACAATAGGTAAGGGTTTGCGTTTCTGGAGTAATTTAAGATTTGCAGCAAATGCAAACTAAGAGGCTAAGATTTTCCACCCCTGCACACCATCTGCTATTGTAAGGTTGTTTAAACAGATGACTGTTCTCAATACCAGGAGTTTGGTTCCACTTCCCCAGTTCAGAGGGGCTTCATGTCCAGCCCAAGCTAGCAGCTACATTATACCCAGTCCCTCAAGTTCCCCACTGAATCTTGCAGTGCCAAAGCATTTGTTGCAGAGGTACCCCAGGGTGTTCACACTGTTCACCCTCAAACCACACAACACTTCTCTGCAGGAAGGCAGCTGTGACAGAGAACCTGAGCAGTTACAAGGAAGGGAACTTCTCATCCACATAGCTTCTGCAGCAGAGCGTTACAGGAGGGACAGGGCTGAAAACAGGCCTTACATGAAGATGCAGCAATCAATCCTCTAGACTAGGTGTTATTTCATTAAACTTATCTGTAAGATCAGTCTGCACTATTCCACATCTACAAACCCAGGAGATGAGCAGCCTCACTGCCCCTGCACCTCACCAAATCAATCAGCTAAGATTGCTGCAGCTAAGAGTCCTTTTCCCCAGTTTTTCTCCTCAGGTTAGAAAGCCTATCTTCAAAGTGGAAAAAAAAAAAATCACTTGCTGCACTGAAGACAGAAAAGCCTCAAGAAGGGACAAACTTGAAGACTACCCCCAAAGCCTGCATGTATAGTCTGAGACCATGAATTCCACAAGAGCTAAATGCATAAACCTGTAAAAACAATCTACATCTAGATCTGACTCTCTCTCAAAGCCCTCAAGTCATTCAACTTGAGCCCTCAGCTCCTTTAAGAGAAGTACATCTTCTTGAACAAGCATTAAGAACTAAACAAGAATTAAACAGTTCATTACAGAGAACTCCTCTTCCTATGCAAAGCAAGAAAGAGGAAACAAATGGGATGCACAAAGTTTCGACATGCCAGACTAAACAATGCTCAGCACCTCAGAGAGAAGATGACCAGAACCCCTAAAAGAACTTGCTGACAAACCACAGGAATACATTTGATCATTTAGAAGCTGGTTGGTTGTCAGATACAGGCATATTCTGCTTGGTGTGTTTATCCAATACCCTATTATATAGTTAAGTTTTAAGAACACCCAAGGGAAGTGGCAGCAGGACACTGATTAAGAGGTGACAGGTAGATTTTAGAAACCACACATGTAAACAGGAAAAAATCTAGGGAGGCAGAAAAGAATAATATTTTGTAATAATTCTTCTCATGAAATTATCTTTTTAATCAGCTGTGGTACCACTATGAGAAGTGGAAAACTCTTCTTAGAGCCAGTGAGTTTAAGAAAAATACCTCTGCTACATGATTCTGTCTATAGAAGTCATTTTATAAGCCAGAGGAAAAGCAAACACCCTTTTGCCCACACTCTGTCTCCAAGCCTCTGCTATATGATTTCCCCAAAGACAGCAGTGTGCACATTTCCAGCACGACACTTAAATTATGGTTAAGTGATAGTAATACCTTGAAACTAGCAAAACCTTACTGAGTGTGAAGGTTGCACACAGGCAGTAAACATCTGAGTGACACTGCAAGTTACATGTCCCTAGCTCTATAGGCCTGCTTACAACCTGTTTTCACCACCCTTGCACAGTCACCAGCGCTCTGGTGCTGAGCTTTAAAGCACAGAGCACGCACAGGGGGATCTGCTGCTACTCTTGTGCTCACAAATCCACTCATTTTGACAGCAGTCAGCCATGGTTTTTGGTTTGAGGAAGCGGCGGGGCTTCTAAGCTCAGACAAAAATAAGCTCCTATTCACAAGATCATAGCAACCAGCAAAAATTTTATTGAAGCTGATCTCAAAACATTCAGTCCTACGCAGCCTGTGAATGAAAACACAGCCCCTCTCTTCCTCCTTCAAGAAAGCTACCGCAACAAATCCCAGGCTCCCCCAGAGTCGTTGGATAAGACAGTTCTGTTTTCTTCCTCAATTCTTCAAGACCACTTCTGAAGCACAAATTCAAGTGAAAAAAAAAACCTCCTCCACCACTCATTTTGATACACCCTTAGAAAAACTTTATAGCAGCCCTGAACAACCAGCAGCAGCCTTTCGCTTAGCAAACACACAGCCATAGAACCTGCAGATCTTTAGTAACAGAGCTAAGAGTGTAGAACACTTCTCTTCCACCCCCCAGAGGTCCACCTGGCAGAAAACATTGGATTTTCCATCTGATCTCAGGGAATGGAAAAAACACATTGATTACTCCAGGTCCACACTGCTCTGGCAATTGTCTCTGAAGCTGACAACTACATACCACCACAATTCATCCTGCAGTCATGTATTTTCAGGAATTTCAGCATGGAAGGGACCTTTGGATATCACAGAATCATCCAGCTTGGGAAAGCCCCTCAGGATCACCAAGTCCAACCTAGAACCCTTCTCTACAAGACTCACCTTAAACCATAGCCCTAAACACCACATCCAAACCACCCTTAAACACACCCAGGGTGGGTGACTCCCCTCCCTGAGCAGCTCATTCCACTGCCTGACCACTTTATCCGTGAAAAACTTTTTCCCAGTATCCAATCTAAACTTCTCTAGTCTCAGTTTGAAGCCATTCCCCCTTGTTCTGTCTCCAGCTCCCTGTGAGAAGAGACCAGGAGCAGCCTCTCCACAATGTCCCTTTGGGTAGCTGTAGACAGCAATGAGATCTGCCCTCAGCCACCTCTGTTTCACACAAACAACCCCCAGCTCCCTCAGTTGCTCCTCATCAGATTTGTTCTCCAGGCCCTTCCCAGCTTCCTTGCTCTCCTCTGGCCTCACTCCAGCACCTCCACATCTCTCGTGTTGCAGTGCCCCAAACTGAATACAGTACTGGAGGTGTGGCCTCACCAAAGCTGAATCCAAGGGAACAATCACCTCCCTGCTCCAGCTGGCCACAACATTTTTAATCCAAGCCAAGACACCATTGGCCTTCTTAGCCACCTGGGCACACTGCTGGCTCATATTCAGCTCCTATCTATTACAGGTCCCAGATTCCTTTCTGCCAGGCAGCTCTCCAGCCACACTGCCACAAGCCTGCAGCATTGCTTGGGGTTGTTGTGGCCCGAGTGCAGGACCTGGCATTTGGCCTTGTTGAAACTCATCCCATTAATGTTGGCCCATTGATCCAGCCTATCCCAGTGCCTCTGGAGAGCCTCTCTACCCTCATTCAAATCAACACTGCCACCTAACTCCATTTCATCTGAAACTTACTACAGACACTCTCTATGCCTGAACCAAGGTCATCAATAAAGATGTTAAAAAGAAGTGGTCCCAACACAGATCCCTGTGCCCAGCCACCAACTGGATTTAACTCCATTGACCACCAGACTCTGGGTCCTTCTGTCCAACCAGTGCTTTATCCAGGAGACAGTGTGCTCAGCCAAGCCATGAGTAGCCAATTTGTCTACAAGAGTATTGTGGGGAACAGTGTCAAAGGCTTTTTGAAAGCCTAGGAATATGGCATTGACAGCCTTTCCCTCATCCAGTAGCTGGGTTATCTTGGCATAAGAGATCAGGTTGCTCAGGCAGGACCCGCCCCTCCAGTCCAATCCCCTGCTAGAGTAGGAGCACCTGCAGCAGGTTATCCAGGATCACTACGTCCAGATGAGTTTGGAATCTCTCCAAAGAAGGGAACTCCACAACCTCTCTGGCCAGCCTGCTCACAGTGATGAATTTTCTCCTCCTGTTGAGACACAGCTTCCTCAGTTGCAGTTGGTCCCTGTTGCCCCTTGTCCTGTCACCAGCCCTCACTGAAAAGAGTCTGGCCGCACCCTCTTGACCTCCACTCTTCAGCTGTTGCTCACCATTGATGTGCAGATCCCCTGGCCACCTACCCTGCCTAAGCAGGTGTGACAGTTTGG
>VWYK01027597.1:28215-38410 GCA_013399775.1 Semnornis frantzii | reverse complement strand
TTTCTTTTTTTTTTCTTTTTCCTGGCAACTAAACATATTTTGGAGTGGTGCTTTTTTGGTGGGTTTTGTTTCTTTTCTTTGGTATTGTTATTGGGGGGGGGGGGGAGGTGGGTTGGGTTTTGGGGTTTTTTTTTTGGCGTTTTGGGGGTTTTTGTTTGGTTTATTTTTGTTTTGTTTTTTGAAGGCAGAGCCTCTAACAGGTTAGCAATTTTGGAAATAGATGTTTGCTACTTGAATAAATACAAGCCATGAAAAAAGGCAAGAGATAATTTCCTATCTGCTGAAGGTGCTGGCTGCCCAACTGTTTGCTCAAATATTCTATTTAAAGGCTTCTTAAAAATACTGTTCCCTTATACCATTAAGCATCTCTATTACCCTAGCCATCAAAATAACATTCATAGTGAATGCAGGGCAGGACATACATTAGCACTCAATTCATTGCAAGAGACAAGGGAAAGCCAAAAGTACTGAAAAATCATGAATGATTGTGCAGCAGTTGTGATGCAGAGTATGAACGGGCAGAAAATCTAAGCCAGGCATTTCCAGACCTCCACCATTTTGGACCCCCTCTACTTAAGCACTACCTGAATCAAGGGTGAATTCAGTTCTTCATTTCTTAAGTGTGTCTGAAAAATAAACAAGTATCAACAACCTCAGTATGAGATTCTTTGCCCTCAAGATCTAAGCTGGGAAAAAAAAAATGCTCAAAATAAAATCATAAAGGTAGAAGTACCACAAAGGTGCTGGAATACTGGAACAGGTTGCCTGAGGAGGTGGGTGAGAGATATTCAGGCTCAACAAGGCTCTGGGCAACTTGATCAATTTGGGGATGTCCCTGCTTACTGTAGAGGGGATTGGACTAATGACCCTTGGAGGTCTCTTCCAGCCCAAACTGTTCTATGATAATTCATCTGCCTTTGTAAACAAATCACACTGATGAATGGAAGGCATCCATGCTAATACTGTCAAAGGCAAAACTGTGACCTAAGTAAAAGCCAATCTCCTTTGCATCTCTCCAGCCCCCTTGGAAATGTTGTATTTGTCAGTATTTATCAATATTTCTCATGCATCAATTGCTAGTACTGCTGATTCATGTTTTCTCCTCTGCAAGGGCAAAATTCAGCTCATAGAGGCTTACCAGTCAATACCAGGAAGAGAATCCAAAATCTGGTCCCCACTCAGCCCAATGCCGGTGTGAAAGACAGAACCTATCTGCACACATAACCACCTAGAAAGCAGCTTCAAGCTCAAAGGTGAATACAGTTTTGAAACGATGTTCTTAAAGAAAAAAAAAAGAAAAATCAGGACTTGTTCTCTGTGCTTAGTTGGATGTTCCTGTACTTGTGAGGAGCACAGCTGCAGCTCAGTGGTGACACTGGAACAGGTGAGTTGCCCTACAACTCCTGGGTGCACAGCATGTCCTAGGACTGGGATGTTGGTGTTGGAGGTGGGCAGGGTACCTCTGTACTACATGGTGTTAGGATGCACCTCTCCCTATTTGCACCTTGATAACTCAGCCTCTCCTGATTTCTCTTGTAAGCAATTCAGTTCTGCTATTGATTAGAAGCTGGAGATGCCAATAGCTCTGCTATGACCCACATGAGAGCCACATGAGCAAGGCTTAGGATTAGCATATTTTATCATCATCCCAATGTGAGCAAGGTGGATCCAGGCCTCATCCATGCCCTCTGCTTGGGAAATCCTCCAACTTCACAAAAAGGGAGCAATCTGCCTTTCATTCTCCCTTTGACAGCACAGGGGCAATGGCTGGAAGCTGAGGTGCAAGAAGTTTCCTTTAAACATGGAGAGAAACGTTTCCCCTGTGAGGGTGGCAGAACATTGGAACAGGCTGCCCAGGGGGCTTGTAGATTCTCTCTCTCTCTGCAAATATTCAAAACCTGCCTGGACACATTCCTGTGTGATCTGGTCTAGGTGGTCCAGTCCCCCCATGCCCCTCTGGCAGGAGGGGCTGGACTGGATGAGTTCTCAAGGTCAGTTCCAGCCCCTGACATTCTGTCATTCTATGATTCATTCATATCAGCTGCATAGCTGTAGGAACCAGGATAGTCCAGACATTGCCTTCAGATGCCTATCCAAACCTTGGTAGCACCATTCACAGTGAATGCCCCACCGTCTACTGCAGCACCACTCACAGCTCAGATGCCCTTCCAGCAAGCACAACCATTCCCTCTGAGGCTATTCAAAACACCCCTAATCAAGGAGCACAGATGAATAATTGCTCCTTACAATTACCTGAAAGGAGGTTGCTCTTCACAACTACTTGGCAGGTGTCTTCTCCCTAGTATCAAGTGATAGAACAAGTGGAAATGGCCTCAGATTGTGTTGGGAGGTTTAGGTTGGATATTAGGAAAAAATTCTTTCCTGGAAGGGTGGATAGGCACTGGAAAAGGCTGCCCAGGGAGGGAAGAGGAAGAGGAAGAGGAAGAGTCACTGTCCCTGGAAGTGTTAAAGTGTAGACATGCCACTTGGGAACATGGTTTAATAGCCATGGTAGTGTTGGGTTGATGGTTGGAGGATGCTCTTAAGGGCTTTTCCTGCTGAAACAGTTCTGTCACTGCAAGTAGATGAAACTGCATTAACTAATTCATTCTGTTGACTCTAGTAAGTGCCAAAGGGAGAGAATCTCTCTGCTCTTTATTTTGGTTCACAGCTTGTTTTCAATGCAAAGCAGACAAACTGGGTCACAGCCGTGGCACACTTCTAGGAGAGTTTCTTGTCACTGGTGCCACACAAGTGTCACCATTCTGGTTCACAGGTGCTGTGAAAAGCATGGGTTTTAATTCTCATATTCACAAAGCTAACCTGTTTTGAGTGTACATTTACCTCAGCTGCAATGCAGACTGAGGAGTAATCAGGTCTAACAATTTTGTTTGAAATCATCAACTGTACAGGGAAAAACACAATGAAAACCAAACCAAACCCCCCCAAAACCAAACCTTAAATGTAGGATTTTAACGAGGTTCAGGCAGGTTGACTTGGGTTTGTTTTCAGCTGCCACAGCAAAGTTTAAATCCTGATAGTTTGCAAATTTAGGCAAAAAAAAAAAAAAAAAGGCTATAAATCTTTCCCTCATTTGTCAGTTGTGTTGCAGGTTTGCTGCTCTACATAAATATTTGGCAGCCTTATATTTGTGTCTGATTTCCTAATCTGACCATTCTGGCAACTAATTTATTTGTCTGTTATTTAATTACCTTGAGCTGTTCTGCATCCTTGGTGCTCTCTGAATACTCTGTCTCCAGCTATTTAATTTTCTTTTCACTCTCCTCCTTGGTTTGAATGATTGCTCTTTACATAGATTGCTGGCACAGAAATGTTGCTTCACTTGTAGCATCTCCAGTCGGAGCTATTATTTGACTTCAACACATTGTCTGGCCAAGGGGATGGACCCCAGGGCTTTGATGTTCCATCCCTAGAGCATGCATTCAGAAGCCTTTATTTTCTCACTGATGCTAATGAAGATGCTCTGCTCCTTTCTTCTATTGATTCCTGCTCCTATTCCACCACCAGGAACTATTTGCAAGGATCAGGGGAACTCTCTGCTTTGCAAGTGCATTTTTTTCTTTTTCTTTATGATTTTAAAATTCTGCCAGGTTACTGCTGAGAGATTCAAGGAGAGGAAGAACCTGCTTCTTGTCCCTCTTTTTCCTTTGGTGCCATTGATGCTAGCACAAGTTTCACAGCTGAATTCTGTGGAGTCTAGTTTTCTAATTTTCACCTATACCTGCAATACAAATGTATGCCACCCCCAAAGCCCTCACAGGAACCCACCACAGCAGTGTAGAGCAGATTAGGTTGTCCCAAACATGATCTGCCCCAAAACAAGCCATTCTCCAAGCTACCCCACTCTTGGATGCTTTCCTGTCACACACTTCCCTCCTCCCAGCATGCAACAACTGCAGACTACAGGCATAATTTGTCTTGTTTAGCATTCTCCCTGCATCACCTTCCTTATATCTCTTCAGCTCCTGCAATATCTGTAAAAGCATAACAACCTAAAAAGTGGCATTTGGATAACAGAGGCATTTCACATGGAATCAGAGAATGGTAGGGGTTGGAAAGGACCTCTGCAAATCATTTGGTCCAGCCTCACATGGACTCCTTGCCTTCAATTTAGCCATGTGTTATTTGTGTCCTAGAGGAAAGAAGCATTCCCCACATTTTCCATTTTTAGGATTAAAAACTTTAAAACAAAACAAATACAGAAAAATAAAAAAGAAGAAGAGTGAATAAATTTAGTTATTAGTTAACAGTTGCCAAAATTTGCTGCAAACAGACTGGAATTTCTTCTGCAAAGAAGAAATTAAAATCTGTGAAAGATTTCATTTGGCACCAAGACAAAAATATTAAGAAAAAAATTATTCCAAATGCACATTTCCAAAGTTTTCATCTCAGTTTTGCCTTGGTGGTATAAAAAGCCAAATGAAATAAATTATTTTCTTATTTAACAAGCAGTTGTAAGGTCAAAGTACAATTGCCAAGGGATAGCTTAAATAATATAAAATCGTTTGGAGGTGTTCAAGGCCAGGTTGGATGAGGCTTGAGTGACCTGGTGTAGTGGAAGGTGTCCCTGCCCATGCAGGATGGTTGGAAATAGATCATCTTGAAGGTCCCCTCCAACCTCAGTTATTTAACGAATCTATGAAAACACAATCCAGTTATACAGTGACCCTTAGAAATCCTTAAAAGTGGGGAGAGTTGCATGTGAAATGTTTCTTTTATCTACTTTTTTCCTCAGATGGTTTCATTCTAACAGACTTTGTGGCACCTCATAGCTGTTTAGCTTCAAAACTAGACACTGCCCATTCTCTGAATGGCATCTTAGATGCCACTTCCCAATAGGAGATTTCAAGGATGAGAAAAAGCTGGCTGAGCATGTGAAAGGAGTTGAGTCTGTCTCATGTTAGCCCCACTGTTGCCCCATGAAGACAGCTGCCAGAGCTTTCACCTTTGAGTAATGCAAGCTGGGGCTCGCTGTAACAGCTGGAGATGGAAAGGGTCCTCATAGGTGACTGATGCAGCAGCTTAGAGCCAAGAGCACACAACTAACTGTGGGACTGGGGCTGACACCACTTGAACATGCTATAGCCATGGCAATTGTATGAGGAGCTGTGACCACATGTGGCTTGGAAAAGGCAGAAAACCTCAAAGCTGACTGGGAAGTTTGAGGCTTCCCCACCAATTGAGGCCTTCAGCACCTGAAAGATACTGCTTGGGTCCACAGTGGTGACTACCTCTTTTCTTTTGTTGTCTCTTGCTTTCCCCTCCTTTCTTGTACTTCCCATGTGTCCCCCCTGCACATGCAAGCAAAATAAAATTCAAGAATATTTCCAACCAACTACTTGGTTCCTCCTTGGTTCTTTTATGGATGTTCTGGATGAAACTATCTCTCCCACAGAGGCAGATGAAGACAGCATGCAGAGACATCATGGGACACAAGAATTGAGTTGATCCTGGCCAGATCTTCTAGCAGTATGAAGGAATCCTGTCACCTATTCTGGCTTAGGTTTAATTTCTCTTTTGAAGACCAGCAGAAATCACACAGCAGGTTCTCAGTGGGAGCTTACAGAAGCTATGTGTTACCCATAGAGAGAAACAAAGTGAATTTAAGATATCCACAGAGCTTTGGGTGAAAGTCTGAATTCTCATGAAGGAGGTCAGTGATGGCAGGAACCTGCCAGTTCTACTGACCCTGATCCTCTTCAACTTTGCTTCCATGCCAATCCTGCTGTGCATGCATGCCCATCCAAGATGAGATTGTAGAGATCAGCATGATTTATACTGCAAACACTGCTCTGCTTGTTGGAAATGGCAGGAGACATAGAATCATTGGCTGGAAAAGTCCTTTAAGATGGTGTCTAACCATTACATAACTCTAGCAAGCTTGATAGTAAGCCCTGTCCCTTAACACCAATATGTCTGCATCATCTAGGGATGGAGATTCAATCACTTCCCTAGGGAGTCTGTTCCAGTCTTTGAGAATCCTGTCAGGGAAGAAGTTTCTTCTAATGCCCAACCTAACTTCTGGTGCAACTTGAGGCCATTTCCTCCCATCTTGTCACTCATCAGGGAGAAGAGACCAACCCTCATCTGGCTCCAACCTTATTTCAGGTGAAAGAGAGAGAGAGAAAAGGCCTCCCCATCAGCCTCGTTTTCTACAGACTAAACAACCCCAGGTCCCTTAGGTGTTCATCAGAAGAGCTGAATCAGAGGAGGAAGAAGATTATGCACATTTTCCTCAGTGGTGCTCATGTAGATTTGGGGAAGCTAGAAACACGACTTAAGTGTTTACAGGAACACCAACTGGTACCAAGATCTTATTGCAGGCAGAAAACTTAAAAGTCAGCAGATAGACTTTCTTGCTCTCACCTACAACTGCATAGTGCAGGAAGAGCCTGAACTCACAACAGGGATGTAGTTTTCTGGCAACACAGAAATCGTAAATCGAAGCTGCATCCTGATTCAGTGGCTGCCTGATATCTACAGCATCCTGCCACAAGGTATCTTCTACTTTTGTTGCTCACACCATAGTTTTGTGAAGTAAATCTTCCACTCTAAGGAACACTACAAGAGGCAGAACAATTTCCACAAGATGTACTGTGTTTGTGTCTTGAGAAGCCTCTAAAACCTTGCCAAATAAACCCCCAGCAACCAACCTCAAATGATAGTGCCCACTGCTGCAACTTACAGATTGATGAGGTCTCAGGAGGAAGTAAATGCCAGAATTCACTCCCTTACATCAATCTGAATTTGCTCTCTTTTTATCATAGATTCACAGAATGGTTTGGGTTGGAAAGGACCTTAAAGATATCTAGTTTGAGCACGTCCAGAGAAGGGCACCAAGGCTGGTGAGGGGCTGGAGCACAGCCCTGTGAGGAGAGGCTGACGGAGCTGGGAGTGTACAGCCTGCAGAAAAGGAGGCTCAGGGCAGACCTCATTGCTCTCTATAACTACCTGAAAGGAAGTTGTAGCCAGATGGGAGTTGGCCTCTTCTCCCACGCACCCAGGGACAGAACAAGAGGACACAGCCTCAAGCAGTGCCAAGGCAGGTTTAGGCTGGACATGGGGAAGAAATTCTTCACAGCAAGAGTGATTGGCAGTAGAATGGGCTGCCCGGGGAGGTGGTGGAGTCACTGTCCCTGGAGGTGTTTAAAAGGAGGTTGGATGAGGCACTTAGTGCCATGGTTTGGTTAATTAGAAGGTGTTGGGCAATAGGTTAGATTCGGTGATCTCGAAGGTCTTTTCCCAGCCTGGTTAATTCTGTGATTTAGTTCCAACTCCACTGCCACAGGCAGGGACCCCTCCTGTACTAGACCAAGTTTCTCAAGGCTCCATCCAACTCCACCTTAGAACACTTCTGGGCTGGCAGCTTCCACAATCTCTCTGGGCAGTCTGTTGCAGTGCCTCGCCACCCTCACAGGGAAGATTTCTTCAAAATGTCTAATCTAAATCATATTCCTTGCCTCTTAATGTCTCTAAATGCAAGAGATAATTCAGACACTTTGAAACAAAGCACTGAAAATTATGACATGCATCTGGCACCTAGATTTGGTTTATTAAAAACCACACAATGGCATGCAACCTTTTTACTACGACATTGCACACCTCTACCTCAGAAGATTCTTACTTGTGAACCTTGCATTTCAACTAAGGAAATGAACCCACCAGTTTACAGCCCAGGAGGCATGCTCAGATTTCCTCGGCTCCAGAAGCAGATCCCCAGCCAGCTAATTCACCCCAATGTCAACTAAGAAGCTCTTCTGCTGTGCTCCAAGTACTGGTTCTGCTTTTCTTGCTGATACCAGCAGAAGCAGGGACAGAAACTGCCCTAAAAGACACAGCCTGCAGTCGTTGGAGCTTTTAGCCTGACCCTCAAGCAGGGGGGCTCAGCGGAGCTCTGCTTTTTAAAAGGTAAATTATGAGCAAGCTGATGTGAAAACACCAAGTCCAAGTCACCTGCTGTTTATGACATCTTGTTTGCTCCTTCAGTGCAGATGACACAAATCCAGGGCACTGCACAGCTTCCTCATGCACATCCCAGTGCAAAGATGGGCTTCCTACAGTGACACATGCCTCTAGTATCACTGTTTCAGTGATATCACTGATTCAGTCATAACAATCTCCCCTTGGCTTCTTCCAGTTCTCTCTTCAAAGCCCACACCCAGTCATGAAACACTCTTTTATTTACTATTACTAATTCTTAATTATTGATTATCATAGAATGCATTGGGTTGGAAGGGAACTCCAAGGGTAATGTACTGCAACTCCTCTGCAGTCAGCAGGGACATTCCCATCCAGAGTAGGTGGCTTAGAGTGCCATCAAGACTCACCTTGAATGTCTCCAGGTGAGTAGCCTCCACCAGGTACCTCCCTGGCAACTGGTTTTGGTGTTCCCCCAGCCTTAAAGAACTTCTTCCTAATGTTCAATCTAAGTCTACCCTGCTCTAGTTTCAAAGCTTTGCCCCTTGTCCTGTCACCACATGCTCTGTAAGTAGTCCCTCCCTAGCTTTCCTGTTGGCCCCTCTTCAGGTACTGCAAGGCCACTATAAGCTCTCCTCAGAACCTTCTTTTCTCCAGATTCAACAACCCTAAATCTTTCAACTTCTCTTTGTAGGAGAGGTGCTCCAGCCCTCTGATGATCTTTGCAGACCTCCTCTGAAGGAGCTCCAGCAGGCCCATGCCTCTCTTGTGTTGGGGGGCCCCATAGCTGGGCACAGTAGTCCAGATGAGGTCTCCCCAGAGCAGAAGGGCAGAATCCCCTCTCTCCAGCTGCTGGCCACACTGCTATGGATGCAGCTCAGGCTACCATTGCTGGCTCATGTCCAGCTCTCCTCCCACCAGCACCCCCCAAGTCCTTTTCTGAAGGGCTGCTCTCTATCACAGGCTCCCCTAGCCTGGGCTGATAAGCACTGTTGCAAGCCAAGTGCGGGACCTTGCACTTAGCCATGTTGAACCTCATGATGTTCACCTGGTCCTGCTTCTCTAGGTCCCTCTGGATGACATTTCTTCCCTCTGGCATACTGACCACACCACTCAGCTTGCTGAAAGTGCACTCAGTCCCTCTGTATCATTGATGAAGACATTGAACAGCACTGGTCCCAACACAGACCCCGGAGGATTTTTTTTCCCCTAGCTCAGTTATCGGTAGAGCTTTGTGCTCATTTATAATTGAAATCTGTGAACTAAAAGGTATCCTGAGCTCCACCTCAAAAGACACACTTCAAAGCAGAGATCTGGATGCTACAACCCCAGCTTCTGTCAGCAGGTTTTATTTTCACTTTCTCTCCATTGAAATATTAATGCACCAAGAGGACAGTCCTACATATTGCACAGAGATTGGATTTTCTTCTGGTCAGACCATACTAACTAAAGTCTATTTGTTTCTGACAGGAGGAATCTGTGGCTGCAAGATGCTCCAAGTTCAGTGCTTCAGTATTTTTTCTGAAACTTAGAAAAGCAGATGGGCACTAATCTGCACTTAGGAATCTAAGAGTACTGAAATGTCTTCCCAAGGTACATTTAACAGGTACTATTAGCAAGTGCTAATTTTGCATAAGCACTGGCAATGTTTATTAAAGGTAGAGGCAATACAGTAACAATTAGGAAAAGTTCAGCAGCTAGGTAATAATAGACAAAATAATTGCCTTTGGCTCTTCAACTGTCTTTACAAATGCTTAATGTTTAAAATAGCCAAATTAGATCAGCCTAATTAAAGAGGCTTCTGTCGACACACTGTTTTGTCCTTAAATATTTAGATCCTACAGATAAATCAAATATTGAGACTTACAAAATACAACCTTACTATGTCTTCCCCTTTACTTCTGCACTGTTACAATATGTTGCTGAGGGCTACATAATGGTAAAAGTATCTCCAGTTTTAACTGGAGGATAGACCAGAACATGCAGTCCTTGCTGTGCTGAAGACAGAGTAAGCTCCCCCTTTACTCTGCTCTCCTCTGACCCCACCTGGAGTACTGTGTACAGTTCTGGAGCCCCCAAAACAGGAAGGACATCGAACTGCTGGAGTGAGTCCAGAGGAGACCATGAAAATGATCAGAGAGCTGCAGCAGCTCTGCTATGAGGACAGGCTACAAGAGTTGGGGCTCTGCAGCCTGGAGAAGAGAAGGCTTCCAGGAGACCTTGGAGTGGTCTTCCATTATCTGAAGGGGGCTACAAG
>VWYK01027597.1:2255-14221 GCA_013399775.1 Semnornis frantzii | reverse complement strand
CTGCAGGCTCATGTTGAACTTTTCATCACCCCAGACCCCCAGGGCCTTTACCTCAGGGCTGCTCTCAGCCATTTCCCACCCAGTCTGGAGCTGTGATTGGGGTTGTGCCTATCCAGATGCAGGACCTTACACTTGGCCCTGTTAAATTTCATGAAGTTGGCCTGGGCCCACCTCTCCAGCCTGCCCAGGTCCCTCTGGATGGATCCCTGCCCTCTAGCAAGTCAGCTGTGGCACACAGCTTGGTGTCATCTGCAGACTTGCTGAGGGTGCACTGATTCCTCTGTCCATGGCACTGACAAAGATGTTAAACAGCACTGGTCCCAGCACTGACCCCTGAGGGATGCCACCTGGTTCTGGTCTCCAGGTGGATATTTTTTTTTTAACATTTACATGTGAAGTAGGATTTGACAGGAGAAACAATTTCACACCTGAGCTTCAGAGTGAAAGTTTGATTTCATCCGCTGAAGGAGAACACTGATTGCTCAGGCTACCAGCCACAGACCAGCTCAATGTTCACAGGCATCACTCCAACATCTCTCAATTTCTTTCTCACTTCTCATGCTCCTTCCTATTTTTGCCTTCATGAATCTCAATATCAACAGTATTACTTCTCAATTTTATAGCCTGTATTTGAAGAGGTATTATACAATGAAGGAGTATGTTTAGAACAAGGAATTCTCAGAAGTCTATTATGGGAGACAACATTCAGAATATATTTTGTGTTCCACTCTATTCACCAGTATAAAAAGAAGTAGAAGGAAGATGAAGCCATTTTGCTTAGCAAAAGATAAGCTCTTATGCTTCTATATTTATATATTCTTTAGGCCAAGGGCTACAGAAGATTATAATGACCTGAGTATTACTGGAAAAGGACTTTTCTAGGAGATCAGAATCACTGGTTGGAAGAGATCTTCAAAACCATGCAGTCCAACCTTCAACCCAGCACTGAAGTGTCAACACTAAACCATGTCCCTAAGTGCCAGACCCACTTGAACACCTCTGGTGTGACTCCACCACTGTCCTGGGCAGACCATTGCAATGGTTGAGAACTCTTTCAGTGAAGAAATATTTCCTAGCATCCAGCCTGAACTTCCCCTGGCACAGCTTGCAACCGTTTCCTCTGGTCCTGTCACCTGACACTAAAAAGAAGCAGCTGTCCCCTTATGGGTGCAACTTCCCCTCAGGTAACTGTAGAGAGCAACAAGGTCTGCCCTCAGACTTCTCCAGACTGAACAACATCAGTTTCCTCAGCCCCTCCTCATAGGCCAGGTACTCCAGGCTCTTCTCCAGCCTTATTGCCCTTCCCTGGACGTGCTTCAGCCCCTCAATGTCCTTCCTGTAATGAGGGTGGCAGGGCTGAACACAACACTCAAAGTGTGGCCTCACCAGTGCTGAGCACAGGGGGATGATGACTTCCCTGTCCCTACTGGCCACCTTGTTTCTGACACCAACCAGGATGGCCACCTGGGCACTGATGGCTCATGTTGAGTCAACCATCAACCAACAGCCCCAGGTTCCTCTCCAAGTTACATCTTTCCAACCACACAACCCCAAGTCTGTAACTTACCATGGGGTTGTTGTAACCCAGGTGCAGGACCTGGCGCTTGACCTTGTTGAACTTCATATGATGAGTCTTGGTCCATGAGTCTAACCTGTCCAGATCCTGCTGTAAACCTTCCTTATGCTCTAGCAGATTGACATGGCCACCTAGCTTGGTGTCACCTGCAAACTTACTTACTGACAGTGTCCTCAATCCCCTTATACAGAACATTTGTAGAGGTGCTATAGAGGACAGGCCCCAGTACTGAGCCCCGGGGGAATGGGAGAAGGACTTTCTGTTCTGGAAAATAAGGGGTCAGGCATTTGCCACTGATAAACTGCTAGGGATGGGGATACAAAGGCCTTAGAGACCTGTATTGGTGGCCCTAAAAGTCCCCTGTGCCAGAGTTTCTTTCAGCTACCTAGAATCTCACCCAGCTCCTACTCTGCTCCAGTTGATGAATATGGGAAATCTGAGACACACTCCCACCACATTTCTGTCATGCAGAGTCATGAGTAATTCATGGCCCTGAGGAAGTCATCACAGATTTTCTAGCCATCAGTTTTTGCAGCTCCCAGAGAGCAAACAGAGATTGAGCTGAGCGCCCGAGCTCAGGGTTCAGGCAACTCCAGCTGATGTGCTGTGCTGGCAGAAAGGGAGTCCTTTGCCAGATGCTATTTTTCTTTCTGCATTATTTTCTCTAAAAACATAGGGTATGGAATCACAACTGAAATCTTGCTATACCTCACTAGGCCAAGTGAGATAAAAGCCCCAAAGCACTCATAAAAATTAAAGGAAGACAAACTGTGCTCCAAATCTGCAGAGAAGAAGAAAAATGTTGCAACAGAGCAGTGCAATCCATTTGGGTCCTGTGCTGCTGCAGCAGCAGGTATTGCTGTTCTGATGGACACTGATGCTTTGTTGTGTCAGCCTGTGACAGGTACAGCTCCCCAACAACATGAACCCTAGCACAGAGTAGTGGTATCACAGATTCATAGAATGGCTTAGGGTCAGAAGGGACCTTAAAGATCATCTAGATCTTTCAACAACCCCAACTCTCAGCCTGTCTCCATAGGGGAGGTCCTCCAGCCCTATGATCACCTTCCTGGTCTCCTCTGAACCCACTTCAGGAATTCCATGTCCTTCTTATTCTGAGGAACTGAACTGGACAGAGTGCTTCAGGTGGGGTCTCAGCAGAGCAGAACAGAGGGGCAGAATCCCCTCCCTGTGCTGCTGCTCTCCCTACTTTGGATGCAGCCCAGCACACAGTTGCCTTCTGGGCTGCCAGTGACCATTGCTGCCTCATGGGGAGTTTGTCACCAACTGACACCCCCAAGTGCTCACTCAGCCTGGATTTGGGCTTGGGATTGCCCTGATCCAGGTGCAGGACCTTTCAGTTGGCCTCGCTGAACTTCAGGAGGTTGGCATGGGCCCACTCTCAAGTGTGTCTAAATGCCTCTGAATGGATCCCTTCCCTTCAGTGTGTCATCCAGACCACACAGCTTGGTGTCATCTGCAAACTTGATGAGGGTGCCTCAGTCCCACTGTCCGTGTCACTGACAAAGATGTTAAGCAGTACTGGTCCCAGTCCCAACCCCTGAGGGACACCACTTGTCGCTGGTCTTCATTTGGACATCAAGCCATTGACTGCAGCCATCTGCCAGTTCCACCTGCAGTTCCTGCATGGTGTTTACACAATTGCTGCACGTTGATACACCTCAAAGCTTAACATGTAAGGATTTGAGTGCAGTGGATCCAGCTTCAATTAACATATCCTTTCCAAACTTGAAACCTACACCTTCCACTTGTCTTTGCTTCACAAGACTTAAAAATACAGTTTTAAGGAGCTACCTTCTAAATATTCAGCTGAATAGCTTGTTCTGAGAGATAGATTTTTTGATGGGCCTGTACTGAGATGAAAACAGAGTCTCATATTATGTAAGCATCGTTTCAAAGCACTCCCAACATATCTGTTACACCAGGCTGTTCTATGCTATAAGAAGAAACACTTTCTGTTATTGCTTCTTGCTTTTCCTACAAAAGGGATACAAGAGAGTTTGAAGATATTATTTCTGGAATAGAACACAGAAGACTGCAGCCTAGAAGATACTTCAAGCAATGAATAACAGGCAATTGTTCACAGAACCACAGAAACATCCAGGTTGGGAAAGACCCTCAAGATCACCAAGTCCAACCAATAACCCTACTCTACAAGGTTCATTCTGCACTGTGTCCAGTTCTGGTGTCCCCATCACAAGAAGGACACAGAGCTGTTGGAACGAGTCCAGAGGAGGGCTACAAAGATGAGCCAAGGGTTGGAGCACCTCTGTTATGACGACAGGCTGAAGGAGCTGGGGGTGTTCAGACCAGAGAAGACTCTGGGGGAACCTTAGAGCTGCCTTCCAATACCTGAAGGGAGCCTATAGGAAGGCTGCAGAGAGACACTTCATAAGAGTGTGTAGTGAAGGGCAAGGGGCAATGGTTTGAAGCTGAAGGAGAGCAGAGTTAGACTGGATCTTTGGAAGTGAGGCCAGGTTGGATGAGGCTTTGAGCAGACAGGTTCAGCTGAGAGCCCTTATTTCTGTTATGTCTGTTTGAGAAAGTTCTTCAGTACAAGGATGCTGAGACTCTGGAATAGGCTGCCCAGGGAGGTTGTGGATGCCTCCTCCCTGGGGGTGTTCAGTGTGAGGTTGGATAAGGACTTGAGCAGCTGAGTCTAGTTGAAAAGTATCTCTGCCCATGGCAGAGGGGTTTGAGTAGATGATCTCTGAGGTCTCTTCCAATCTAATCCATTCTTTGACCCTATGATATAAATGGAGATGTGCATTCTAGAAACTAGTGGATATTTTATATCTGCTGACTTCTTTGCCCCTTCACAGCAAACTAAATTAAAGACATTTCACAGTAAAAAAATTACACAGTAAAAATGAAAACAACCCACACCTACCAGATAATGTTAGAGCTGCTCTGCTGTTAGTGAAGCAGCAGTAGGTATAGCTCAGGGTTAGTTATATTAAAAATACTTCACTGTTAATTACTTGGGCATTAAAATCAGTTTATCACCTCTACATTATCTAGCATGAAACTCAGTGGCAGCTGGGCACTTGCTGTTGTTGTTTTGCAGCTGTCGTGTGGCATTTATTAAGGAGCTTTTTCTTAGTGCTTGCTGCAAATTGTATTGCTCCTTTGAACTTTCTTACTTGTCCCTTTTAGCCAACTAAGAGCAAACTTGACCTTCATTGGATTTTCCATGCAAGGAACTGAACCTTGTTTTGTCTCCTCCCACAGCTTGCCTGATGATAGACTGCAAGGAGAAAAATTCTTAGGAGGATGCTTTCTCTTGTTGTGGACAAAGCTTGGAGACTTGCCTTTGGGATAACATCCTAGACTTAAAAATTCCCTGCACTTGATGCAGAATCAGAGTGGAAAGATTTGAGATGAGGATGAGCTACAGCTCTGAATGCAACATTGAAGAAACCCAGTTAAATGGCATGATGCTAGCCATGGGCAAATGATCACAGAGTCACAGAAACATTTTGGCTGGAAAACACCCTCAGGATCACCAACTCCAAATGATATCCCTGCTGTAAATGGTTCACCCTAAGCCATATCCCCAAGCACCACACCCAAACAAAAATGATGTGTGTGGTTCTCACTGCAGAACTTCACCTCTAGCTAGACCAAGGTGTTCAAGGCCCTACCCAACCTGCTCATAAAACACTTTTGGGCTTGGAGCCTCCACAACCTCTCTGGACCATCTGTTCCAGTGCCTCACCACCTTCCCAGGGAAGAATTTCTTCCTAATCATAGAATGGCTTAGATTAGAAGGGACCTCGGAGATCATCTCCTCCAAACCTCATTCAACATGCCCTTAAATAGCTCCAGAAAGGGGTATCCACAGCCACCCTGAACACCTATTCCAGAGTCTCATCACCCTCTAGAAGAGGATGAAGAACTCTAGAACAGATTGCCAGGGGAGGCTGTAGATGCCTCCTCCCTGGAGGTATTCAAGGCCAGGTTGGATGAAGCCTTGAGCAACCAAGTCTAGTTGAGAGTCATCCCTGCCCAGGCAGAGAGTTTGGAGCAGGTGATCTCTGAGGTCCCTTCTAACCTAAGCCATTCTATGATTCTGTGTTCACAGTGTTAAGTTGTAAAGGCTCTGTGGCAGGTAGCCACACACACGGTCACTGGGACAGCTATTAACTACACACATTATGTTCTGGATGATAGAATTATTATTCCTTCTTTGGATTTTGATTGGTCACATTTATGATTGTGAAATGGTCCCTGACCAGCCTCATAAATACTGTTACACTGAGTTTGATGAGATTGTATACGTGAGGGAATAAAACTGTTCTGATGGACAAGAAAAAGTAGGAAATGAAAATGGCAGAGCTCTTGGTTTTGCCAAGGCTTTCTTTTGGTTTTCTTTCTCTTTTTATCTAAGTGAAATCCCCCATGGAAACACACGACAGGAAAGCTCCTGACAAGTCTAAGAAGGTATGTAAATAAATTCATAAAAGGCAAAAAAAAAACAAAAAAAAAACCAAAAAACCCAAAAAACAAAAAAAGGAGAATTTAAAAGCCTGTGCTTCCCAGCAGCTCAAAGAAATGCAACTCTCATGATTCTTACAAAGCAGATTATAGCAGACAGCCCTCCCTAGCAGACAGTGTTTTTATTTAATATGGCTGCCATCTAGAATGCTGCGTGTGGGGAGGGTTAATTTTGCCTAGAGATTGCAGTTAGAATTTACTTACCAAAAAAAAAAAAAATCACAGCAGTTCTTTGCAGAGTGCAGCAGGAAAGCAATGGTAAAGCTGTGAAATCAAATAGCCTGAATCTCAGTTCTGACCCTTATGAATAAGAAAAAGTAGTAGGAGTTCATTTCTTTTACCAGATAGGAAAGATTGAGGGAGCTGCTGCTTAGTTAAAAGCCCCTCACCTCATGGCTTCAACCACCAGCATCTGTTGGATGGTGAATACCAGACAAGCCTGCTGGGGAAGATCCTGCAATAGGGAACCTGGCACCAAAGACAGTTCTTTTCCCAGGGAATGAGTCTCCTTAGGAGCTGTATGGCTGCTAGTGGGGTAGCAGCAATAATTCATAGAATCATAAAATGATTTAGGTTGGGAGAGACCTTGAAGACCACTTAGTTCCAAACTCCATGTCATGCACAAGGACAATTTCCACTAGCCCAGGCTGCTCAGGACCCCATATCCAAACTGGTCTTGAGTACCTCCAGGGAGGAGACATCCACAACATCCACAACCTCCCCAGGCAACCTATGCCAGTGTCTCCCTACCCTCACTGCAAAGAATGTCTTCCTAATCTCCAGTCTAAATCTCCCCCTCCTCAAGCTTAAATTAAAAAAAAAAATAAAATAAAAATTAAGAATTCAAATTTCAGAGGCTGATGAGTTCCTCTGGATGCTGCTGTCACCCCCCTCACTGTGTTTGCCTCTCGTTGCCCTCAGATGTGTTGTTCTGCACCCAAGACCCTGCTCTGGGATGCACAGGAGGTCCCTGGCAAGACAAAGCTAATGCAGCAAGAGCATGGTGCAAAGCAGGCAGCAAAATCTGCCCCTCCAGGTTTTCCTCCCTGCTTTCCAGTCTTGCAGCAGCCGACCTTGTGTGCTGCCTTCCCCCATCACGCCCTCACGTCCTGCCCTCTGGCTACACAGCATCTCACAGGCACTGGACTGTGAAATAGCTCTTTTTTCATTTGTGTCTCCTTGAGGAGCTGTAATGCAGGCACAGAGAAGGAGGTGAGAGGTTGTGCCAGCACTGGTGAGCTCTGTGCTTCTTCCCTAGCTGTGCTGGTGGGAACGTTTCCCAGCAGCAATGCAGAGGGGAAGAAGGAGCAGGGCATGGCCAGCCCTGCTCAACCCATGAAAGAATAAAGCTGCACGCTCCTGCCTCCCCTCCACAGATGCTGCTGGGTGCACTCACACTTCTGTGTTGCCCTTAATGTTGCTATCTGGCAGCAGGAAACCCCAGAACCTGGTGAGGCTGATAATAGTGCTCTACATATGGGGTCAGCTCTTCTGCTCTCTCTCATCCCATTTGCTTTATCCACTTGGGCAGCTAAGGGCAGGGGAAAGGATTTTCCCACTGCTGCTAACCTTGTGTTGTCTATCCCCTCTTGGAAGATGGGTTGTGCTTGGCCATGTACCCCAATGTGACAGACACAACTATTTCTAGAGGCTGCCTTACCCATGAGAATTGTGTCACCTTCAGGACCAGGCAAGGTGGAAGAAGAGTTCAATTTCTTTACTATGAGGGTGGTGGAGCCTTGGAACAGGTTGCCCAGGGATATGCTGGAGGCCCCATCCCAGGAGACATGCAAGGTCAGGCTTGACAGGGTTCTGAGCAATCTTGCTGTGACTGGGGATGTCCCTGCTTACTGCAGGGAGTTTGGACAAGATGATCTTTAGAGATCCTTTCCAACCCAGTGCATTCTATGGTTCTGTCGAGGGTGCTGTACTTAGCTTCTGTTTCCCTCACAGAAATCTGCCCTCTCTCTCATTCCCAGGTGAGTTACAGAGCCAAGAGAGCCCAGGCAGTCCCAGGCCCAGCCTCACATAAACACCTGCTCCCAGGAGGGTGTTGATGACATCCTGGGTGGGAGAGCACAGCCTCCCTCAGTTGGCATAAGACAGAATTAATGACCTTTCCTCGCCTAATTATCTGAGAGTTTGAGCATCTGGTTTTCACAGAGTAGAAAAAACATGAAGCTTCTGCTCCACATCTGATGTTGAACAGAGGCCTCACGTCTACAGGGATTTTAGTCCAGCACTTTTGATGAGCCCTCTATTCTCCCCCAATAAGGAGATATCTTTGCTGTTGTAGAAACCATTCTGCAAAGAACTTTGAGGAAACCTTTGATAACTCTTCCCTTGCTTATAAACAGCCCCTTTGGTTGACAGACTGATATCAAGACTTCAAATTGGAGCTGGGTGAAATGTTCAGATCAAAAAGGATGAATTTATCTTAGCAGTAATCTATATCTGCTATGTCAGACACTGTGCTGCAGCGTGTCCTGCTGTGTGCAGTGTGCCACTTAGAAAGCAATGATAAACCTTTTCTGATAGTGCCTAGCACAAAGTGTTTACCAGAATATAGATTGCTGTGAGATGTAGTTAAAAGTTGCTCAGAAATAAGAGATCAGGGAGGCTGACCGTTTGTGAGGAGGTCAGAGATGCTTTTTTTTTGAGGGCTTGCTTATTTTTCCCTATTTTTTATTTTTTTCCCTTTCATTTCCCCCCCCCCAGCAGCATCTAAGTGCAGTAAAATATCAGAGTGAGAAAGAATTGCTATAGCAACAAAGTATGTTCTCCTAATTGAGGCTGTGTGCAACAGCCAACCTCCACGAGAACTTTAAGAGGAAGGAATAAAATCCATCACCCAAGCAGGAAAAGGAAAAACATTAAAAATTAAGATTTTATTCTTCCATTATTTATGGTTACTTCATGTCTCTAGGTGATCTAGGGTACTTTTTAGTACCTCACTGCTCCTATCAGCTGCTTCACACAAAAATCTTCAGCAGCTCAGATAAACAATGGTGTGAATGATCTGCTAGTAGAGTCATAGAATTGTTTTGGTTGGAAAAGACCTCTAAAATAAGACTGTAGAGTCCAACTATCAACCCAACACCACAATGGCCATTAAACCACATCCAAAGTGCCATGTCTGCACATTTTTTTAACACCTCCAGGGTTGGTGACTCCACCCCCTCCCGGGGCAGCCTGTTCCAGTGTCTGACTACTCTTGCAGGGTAGATTTTTTTCCCCCCTAATAGCTAATCAAAACCTTCCCTGATGTAACCTCAGGCCACTTCCTTTCATTCTGTCACTTGATACTAGGAAGAAGAGACCAACTCTCACCTCACTCCAACCCCCTTTCAGGGAGCTGTAAAGAGCATTGAGGTCTCCCCTCAGCCTCCTCCAGACCAAACCACCCCAGTTCCCTCGCTTGTTTCTCACAAGATCTGTTCCCCAGGCTCTCCATCAGCTATATTGCTCTGGACATGATACAGATTTGCATTCCACAGCAGTGTTATAGCTGCAAATATGAGGAATTATGAGATTATAGCAGGACTGGAGACCACAGGTAAGACAGAAGTTAAGACTAATATGTTTCCAATGCACAGCAAGAGGCCACCCTTCCTGTCAAGACTTATAATGATAAAGAAAAAATACAAAAAGAAGGAGAGTGAGAAGGAAAATGTCCCAGGGAGGGAGTGCCAGGGAGGATCACTCAGCCAGGCAGTGGTAACATCAGAACTAGCATGCAGGTCTGCAGTGCTCCTCTCACTAGCTATTAAAGCTGTCCAGAAACTAATCATGATGTTCTTAAGCACTATGATTGACACCTACCTTAGGGTGGGTTATGTGTATGTTGGAGTCTGATTTCATCATGGTTGTTAAAATATCCTACATAGCTACTGCATCCTTGCTCCATCACTGAGCTTTAGTCAGCCTTCATCCTCTCCAGGACACCTTTTTTCTTCCCTTCTTTCTTCTCTGTGCCTCAGACTGTGGGACCAGTCACAGCAGGGAAAACGAAGTCTGCAAAACTGGGACGATTTTGCCTTCCATAATCATTACACTGGAAAAGGGAAAAGAGAAGATAAGGAATCTATCTTCAAGTCACAACTATTTTTCTCCTCTGCTTCTGGTATGATGAATTACAGAATGGTAGGGGGTTCCAGTGACCTCTGGAGATCATCTAGTCCAAGCCCCTGCTTGGACCTGCTAAAGCAGGTTCACCTAGAGCAGGCTGCACAGGAAGGCTTTCAGGCATCTTTTGAAAGTGTCCAGAGAAGGAGACTCCATAACCTCTCTGGGAAGCTATTTTTCAGAGCCCTGCCACACCCAAAGTAAAGAAGCTTCTCCTTAAGTTCAAGTGTTCTAGTTTGTATCACTTGCCCCTTATCCTGTCATTGGGCCCCACTGAAAAGAGCCCAACTCCATCCTCTTGATCTTGACCCCTTAGATATTTATAAGCATTGAAAATATCCCTCTCAGGCTGCTCTTCTTCAGGCTAAACAGCCCCAAGTCTCTTAGAGTCTCCTTGTAAGAGAACTGCTCCAGTCCCATCAGCATCTTTAGGCTCTCTCCAGTAGTTTGAGTGTTTTACACTGATGGAGACAGCCCTCTTCCTTTGTGTCAATGCTGGCTCATGCTGGTTCTGCATGGCTCCTCAAATTATCACCTAGGTTGAGAGAAATTACTCCTCCTGCTCATGAACAAACTGCAATGCTGGCAAAGCAGGGGAGAGGAGCAGCAAGAAGTGAAGAGTTAGGTTCTACCACCTTGGTTGACTCTTTGGATATTCAAGACAGGGAATAGCAGCAGTGTGCAGTAAAGAAGGAAAATGGAAAAGCTCTTTTTAAGGATTCTGTCCCCACAGAGAAAATATTTCTGGCATATCTTTGCAATGAAGCTCATTACATGATGTCCTATTTATAACTTGCAAGTCTCCATAACAAGCAAGCTCCCTAGAGGTAGAAAGATAAGTGTGATTTGAATAGAGCTGTGTTCAGCTCCATGTTCCTGCTTTAGCTATGACTTATCACCAAAAAAAAAACCAACCCAAAAAGCCCAAAACCAAACCAAAAAATAAACCACCACAAAACAACACCTTAGCAGCATGGCTCAAGCAGCAAGGGATATTCTGCAGCAAAGAAAAAGGAATCAGTTGATGTTTCCTTGCATGTGTGAAAGGCATTTGATTTTAAACTTACAGAGAAAAATGGTTGAGGCTTACATCCTCCTAGATGAAGAAGCAAGCACTCCTCATTTTACAATAGTTTCACCTTATTAGTTCCTGTACTCAGCCCTGGTGAGGCCACAGTTTGACTGCTGGGTTCATTTCTGGGCTCCAGAGAATAAGAAAGACAAGGAGGTGCTAGAGGGTGCCCAGAGAAGAGCAACGAGGCTAGTGAGGGGTTTGGAGAGTGTGGCATATGAGGAGCAAGTGAGGGAGTTAGATTTGTTTAGTTTGGAGAAGAGAAGGCTAAAGAGGGATCTTATTGCTCTCTACCACTACCTGAAAGGAGGCTGGAGTGAAGCTGGTTTTGGTCTCTCCTCTCAAGTAACTAGTGCTGGATAAGACAAAATGGGCTTAAGACATGCCAGGGCAGGCATTAGGAAAAATCTCTTTGCTGAGAGAGTGGTTGGGCACTGGAACAGGCTGTCCAAGGATGTGCTGGAATCACCATCCCTGAAGGTGTTCAAGAAGCTGTGGATGTGGTGCTTCAGGATATAATTTAGTGGTCATGGCAGTAAGATTCTGGCTGGACTCTGTGATCTTGGGGGTATTTTCCAGCCTTAATGATTCTCTGACAATCTTAAATGAGGAACTGGATGAGATAATTGTCGTGGTAGGCCTAGGCAAGCCAAATTGGGTTTATACCTTTCCTGG
>VWYK01027596.1:3168-26111 GCA_013399775.1 Semnornis frantzii | reverse complement strand
CTTTGCTTCCAGATATTAAGCTGAAACAGTGGAGAACCTTAGCCTCTTACGTTTTTCATGAGGTGCTTTGTTTAAAATCTCCCATGTCAGGCTCAGGTAGTTCTCTCAGTACTCTGTAACATGAAAATTTGCCATTGGCACTGCCGTCATATCTGCAAGTCTTAACAGTGATGATTACAGGAGAGAGAAAAGCCGCTCCTGCTTTGTTTTCAGTTTTGATAGCATAAAGGATACAGAGCAACCTTTGTGAAAATAACAGATGCAAGACATGGTTTGATCTTGAAACTAATTTCATTGCTGGAAATTGATGCTTTCACTGGAGAAATGCCCAGTGATCTGCACCTTTCACAAAGTCAAGAGACCATCCTATTAAATCTAAAAGGTTGGTTTGGCTAGGATACAGTACATACTAAACTCAAAGGACAAAAGTCATATTGACTTACTGAAACATTTATCTGCTGGAATACATTAATCTCTTGGAATGATTGAGATGCTTCTCTGCTGGAATACGCTTATCTGCTGGAGTGATAGACCACCTTTCACTCCGTACGTCTGAACTACCACACCTCACACATCCATAGACATTAAGATCTGATAAAATGAATGACACAAGGCAAGTGTCAACCCAGAAATCCTAAGGTGTTTAGCAGAAATATTGTTACTTACTTTTCCTCATTTAGGAACTAAAAGCCATGCAGTGTTTAAACAGTTGAAAGAAATACTCTTTATTTCAGGACTGATTTTAATGCTGGGTGACCCACTCCTCTCTCTGTTATGAAGTGTCCTTCCATGTTATCCATGGTCAATTATGGACAAGAAAGCAGAACATGATCTAAATTCTACCAAAGCAAGTAAGGTTTGGAGATTTTGTTTTATTTTGGTTTTGTTTTTTTCTTATTTGGTTTGGGTTCTTTTTCTTCATGGGATGGTTTTGTGTGTGTTTGAGGTTTGTTTACTTTTTGGGGGGTTTTATTCCATTTTTTTTTTTAACATTTGCACAGGACTTAGCCCATCCAGGCTATTATTTCATTGCATCCTGATGACTAACTCGAAAAGGATTTCTGTCCAAATAAAAGTTTGCACTCTGCAACATCCTAACCTTCCTCTGAGGAAAGGATAAAGGAGTTGGAGTTGTTCAGCCTGGAGAAGACTCCAAGGAGACCTAATAGTAGCCTTTNAAGACTCCAAGGAGACCTAATAGTAGCCTTTCCAGTACCTGAGGAGGGCCCACAAGAAGGCTGGAAAGGGACTCTTTACAAAGGCCTATAGTGACAGGACAAGGGGCAATGGTTTCAAACTAGAGAAGAGTAGATTTAGGTTGGACATTAGGAGGAAGTTCTTTACCATAAAGTTAATGCAACACTGGAACAGGATGCCCAGGTTGCTACTTGTGGTCCCATCCTTGGAGATACTCAAGGTCAGGCTTGATGGGGCTCTGGGCAGCCTGATCTAATGGAGAATGTCCCTGCTCACTGCATGGAGGTTGGACTAGATGACCTTTGGAGGTCCCTTCTGATCCAAACCATTCTATGATTCTATGTACATGAACCCCTTTCGCTCCACAGTACTTCTGTTTCTACAGCAAAGAAATTCTGCAAACTGGAAGAGAGCCATATAGCAATCTGAGCTGCTGACAGAGAGCCCAGGTTGCACTGTGGAACAAACTTCAAGGTCAAAACAGACAAAAATTATTGGGCTTGGTCTTCTCCACCAGACAAAGAGAAATAATTCTTCCTCCTCAGCTAGCATCTCATATAAATAATTGCTGCAGAGCCAGGTATTACCCTTACTTGGTAGTCAACAGAGAATACCAAGCCACTTGATCTCACAGATACAGGAGGGGTCACTCAAGCACCTCCATCGTCAAACTTCTTCAGCTTCAAATTGAAAATGAGAATGAAACTGAAAGATGAAATTAGCCCTCAGGTCACATGCATGAACATGTGAATGGGATCTGTGTCACCAGTGCAAACAGCATCTTTCTGCTCTTCCTTAAAAGCAGCCAAGAAAAATAATGTCAGATTCCCAAACCTTGCTCTTGGTTTTAATGAGCAAGAGAGAATAACACTGAGAGGACTTGTAAGTTTCAAGCTGCAATACATCAGGCTGTCAAGAACATTGGAATGCTACACACCTAATCTTTTCTTCACTCACCATGCCACAATCAGTACAATTATCTTAAAGCTATAAAATCTGCATTGCAGGTTTTTCCATTTCCTATTCAAATTAAATAATGGAATATTATTAATTAAATGAAGACCTGATTTTTGGGTTTTTTTTAAAGCCTCTTTCTTCTTTCCACAACACTGCAAATTCTTTTGGTACACAGTCATGACAACCTGTAATACTAGTGGTGACAAGGGAAAAAAAAAATATTAAAATCGAATGACCTGTAATTTTAGAACCAATACATAACAGCAAACAAAACTGAAGGAAAATGCCATGAATAGTGATTGTTTGCTTGCAGAAGATATCAAGGTCAGGGAAAACACTGGATAAAATTTAAAAGATGAGAATACATACTGGGAGAAAATAAAAAATTGCTATTCATGCAGATACTTTTCTCAGTCATGTAAATAATTTGTAGAACCTTACCTTTCCTCAGGTCCCTGGAGTTTTTGACACTTTTCCAACTTTTCAAGACAAATTCATCTACCTTTACCTGCTCACAGGTACAAACCTAAGGGAGCATGGAAATAAATGAGGAAGGCTCTATTTGGACTCATCATTAAGAAGAGGAAAGTGAGAAGGTGAGAAGAAAATATAAGAGCAGGTTGGTAAGGTAAGACAATCTTTTTTTATTTTTTTTTTTAACCAATGGACTGTCACAGTAAGCTATCTTCTGTTCATGATGGAACATTATTTTGAAATCTGTGAGGTCTGTGTGTCTGTGTCCTAAATATAAACTCAGAGTTTCACATTTGGGCCTTTAAGGGTTTTTGCAATGCATAAAAATTAGTACAGCCTTCTTAAAATAAAATACATCCATGGTTCATTCATAACCATAATTCCATCACGGTGTTCAAGGGAATTACCCCAAAATTCAGTTGTCCAGTTTATATCCTGGATAAGTATTGGACTTGGTTTTCATTTTGCTCCTGAAGGACAATGAATGCTGATCTCCTAATGATTCTCTATGGATAGAGTCTGTTGTGGCTCTGGCACTTGAACCTCTGCTATGATTCAGTTAATATCTCTAAATATGTTGCTCATAACGGATATATTACTCATAATTGTTGGTTTGGTTTGGAGTCTGGTTCTACTTTTAGTCAGATCAATGGATTGCAAGTGAATTCACATTAATTCTATAGTAAAACCTTACCTTCTGATAGTGCTTTTGTAGCTATAGTGATTTAAGGATGCAAGCTAGATGACCTTTTGAGGATTGATGTTATTTTTTATTGGGCCAGTATTAATCTATTCTCCATTATTTCCACCAGCACCATTTATCCAGAGAGAATGTGGTGCTAGATTGGAATTAACAACTCAGTGTTTCTCCCACTCAGTGCAAATTCAGGAGACTTTTTCTTGAGTAAATCACACCCATTTCTTTTTCTCCCTAGAAGCTGAATAGAACTACCATAGGCTATCACTTACAAACAAAAGAGATAGCTAAATGCAATGTAGATTTGCTCATACCTACCCTAAACTGTGAGGCATCCTCTTGCTGTAGTGCAGTCCATAGTCCAAGTGCCCTTCACTTCTCAGACATTGACCTGGCAGGACATACCCTGGTAGGAGATGTCCTGGCTGCCTGCCAGTGCCAAAATCTCACCTGGTTAAGTCACCACAAAAAGACTTAAGGTATATAGGAAGACTTATGCCAAAGTCTGGTTGTTAGGGAGGCTGGGTTTGTGGCTGGGGCACGAAACTCAGGAGCACAGGAATTCTTGATGTCACAATGTAGATAAATCTTCCATTTCCTTGTCGAAGAGGTACTGTTTCCCAACTAGACAGACAAATGTTTATGTAGATGAATTATGCACATGGAAGCACTTGTGTACTATGGTAATGGAAGCCATAAAAGACCTACAATCAGTTGCTTCTGTAATTAAATGATTCATGCAAAAAAACTTACAAATGGACACTTTTCAAAATGAAGACAAATAAAAAAACCAGGCAGGTTAAATGAGTTTTCTGTTAAGAGACTGAATAGCTTGCTTTCAGAAGAAAATAAAAACATGAAAGCTGATATTACTCTTTTTGTATTCCAGCTGAATTACAATACAAACTTTAGGGATTTTTAAACAGATTTTAATGTTTGTTTGTTTTTTTCATTATTATTGGTCAGTTGTTTTCCATTGTACAGGAGTCCACAGATGAATGTTAATTAGTCATCTCATATTTGGGTTGATTGGTGCATTATTCACATGTATATTAAAATTTAATATGTTATGTTGCTGTTCTTGTCCTGTTAAGAATTCTAAAATGGCCTTTCTTTCTTCGCTGTGGTACCCTCCTGCTTGAAAATATCTTTTCCAATTAGATAAGGCTTCTTTGTTTCTCTGCAATCTCTGCAGATTAGGGAAGCATTTGATTATATTGGTAAACCCTGCACAAGGGGCTACCTTCAACATCAAAAGTTAATCAATTTTATAGACACAAACAATAAAGCCCTTGAAAAGCAAATACATACTGAAGAGGCTAAGCCTTTTCTGTACATCCCTCTAACTCCAGCATTCAATTCCAGCTAAGAAAGAGTATTCTTCACAAAGCATTTTTCCTCCTTTCTCTTTTTGGTGATTAGCTATAGAATGCAGTAAAGTGCCTGAATGTACCACATCAAGAAGGAAGCTAAGTAGTTTACAAGTCTTAGTAATTAATGGCTATTTTTATCACAGCGAATATAAACTACTTTCTTACATCTATCTGAAACCGAATATAAGCTTCTATAAGCCTCCAGGCTGCATAATTGGTGCAATAGAGCTGAAAATGAGATGGAGGATATAATACAGCTCAAGTAATCCTACCTTTAGCTGAAATGGAACAGTGAAGGCTCTGAGTAACCAGAAATGTTGTTTCCACTAAGATTTAAAGCCAGCTAGCTGTCTGCTGCTGGAGTGAAAATTGTACCATTATTTATTTCTTTAGCATACTTCAAATATTTAAAGTAACACAATCATATTTATGGGTATTTTTATCTCTATCAACTTAAGCAATTTCTGCTTTCACATTTTCGTGCGTGTTAGGGGACAAATGAGTGCATATTCTACACAGAAGTTTAAATTCAAACACTCTGGAAATTACTTCAGAAATTACAAAGAAATTGGGTTTGCCCTCTCTATGCAGTGCTGTATGAAATAAAATCTTTTTACAAATCATAATGGGTTTATAAAGGGTTTAGAGAACAGGAGGGAACATTGGAAAGGTTTATGCAGTGGTGACATTTTAAGATTGAAAAAGAGTGCTTGTTATACAGAGACTTGATGAAATCTGTCAGGCTGGGATTTACTATTCAGCACATTTATCTCAGAAGTAAAAGAAAAAAAAAAAAGAAAAAAAAAGTTTAGGAAAGTAAAACAAACATAAAACCTCCTTCCACCTCATCCTCTCTTTTCTTTGCAGTGTGCATTGCAGACAAGATTCAAATGGACTGATAATGACAATTAGAAAATCATGTATTCTAAATTCATAGAATAGAATCATAGAATGGTAAGGTTGGAAGGGACCTCAAGGATCATCCAGTTCCAACCCCCTGCCAGAGGCAGGGACACCTCCCACTAGCACAGGTCACTCAAGGCCTCGCCCAACCTGGCCTTGAACCCCTCCAGGGAGGGAGCAGCCACAACCTCCCGGGGCAACCTGTGCCAGTGCCTCACCACCCTCACTGTAAAGAACTTCCTCCTAACATCTAGTTTCAATCTCCCCTCTAACAGTTTAAACCCATTGCCCCTTGTCTTGTCATCACAAGACCTTGTCAATAGTCCCTCCCCCGCCTTCCTGTAGGCCCCCTTCAGATACTGGAAGGCTACTCTAAGGAATTATTGTATCTCCTCTCTCTGAGAGAGCATCATAAACAACCCCCAAATGCAGTAGCAGATATTCAGTTTAGTTTTCCTTGATTTTTGTATTTTTTTCCCCTGTCTTCTCCCTCCCAGGGAAATCTTGGTTATTTTAAAGTTGCAATAGATGAAGTGCAGTCTGTAACCTATACTTTTGGATAAGGATTATATTTTTGTTTTTAATTGTGTGCAAGTAGCCTAGCAGAGTCTAAGCCTGGGGCAGCACCTTAAAACAATCATTAAATAACATTAAGCCTGTGGCAATAGAGAAGAGATCAGTATTATCACTGTACACCTGTCCATCCCTAGCCTGAAGTCTAGTTCTTGGTCTGCTGGAAATGCCATCTTGTGATTAGAACAGAAAAATCCTGTTAGCAGTTCTGCTGTTGCTACCGTCCTACTGTGTTTGTCCTTGCAACAGATACATTATCATGTTCTGCTTCATCTGCACCAGTGAAATGCAAACAAGGGTTTTCAATCTCAGAGATACATTGAGTGCTTTCATTAATGCTAGACAGGCATTTTGACAACGGCAGACTGGAAGTTGTGTGGAACTGCAGAACATTGTTATTACTGTCTAATAAGGTCGAACTTCCTGACTCTCACTCAGAAACTTCACGCAGCTCTTGGAGCAGAGGACTGGCAGGCAATTACTAAACAATGTTCTTCATTGAAATGGATGTATAACCTCTCCTGAAACTTTGGACACAGTGGGCCTTCACAGGGAACTGCTCTCATGCTCCAAACCATCCTCCATTATCACTTACACATTGAAGTTGAAGATTCAGCAATACCTGTTCACTTGCTGTTACCTCCATGACCCACACTCAATTCAAACAGAAAGATAACTTACCTCTCAGGTAACTGAGATTTTGAGAAGAGAACCATTTACTCTACAAGAGAAGACACTCCTCTGTCAGTAGTCTTAACACAAGCATTACTGGTTTAATAAAAGCATATTAATACCAGAAAGCCTGAAATTCAGTATTCTGCTGATTTTGCCTAGGCAAAGCATCACTCAGACTTAATAGAATCCAAAACTGGAAAGGTGGTGAGTCATCTTGACTTTTGAGGATGGGTAGCAGAGTCTTCCCTTGGTATCTGAATGCACTTCCCGTCATGGCACAGCATGAACCCCAAAAGGAAACCTATGACCTGTATCCACTTCTTCTCTGCACATGATAGTAGTAGAAGATTCTCTTCTCAGGGGAATTGAGGCCCTGATATGCGGGCCAGATCCATCCCACAGGGAGGTCTGCTGCCTGCCTGGGGCACGAGTCAGGGACATTTTTAAGAGACCCTATCTGGTGTGACCATCGGAGTAATACCTGCTGCTGGTTATGCAGATTGGGAGAGACAAGGTGATGGACAGGAGTACAAAAGCAGTTAAAAAAGACTTCAGGCTTTGTGGAGATTACTTGGCTCAGGAGCACAAGTGCCATTCTATTCAATCTCTCTGGTGACAGCAAGAGACATCAAAGGAAATTTAGAAACCCATGTGATTCACCCATGCCTTAGAGGTTGATGTCATCAACACAACTTTGGGTTTTTTTGACCATAGGGAAGTTTTCTTGGCACCTAGTCTACTGGCAATAGATGGATGTCCCATAAGGAGAAAAGAATCCTTGCACATGAGTTGGCTGGGATCATTGACAAGGCTTTAAAGTAGTTTTAAAGGGTGATGGGGATGTAGCTGGCCTTACCAGTGAGAACCCTGGGTGTAGTAGCCTAATACTTGTGAAGCAGTGTCTTGGTATCTTGGATAACCAGAAGGTGTACCACTTCTCAAGGTTGAAAGCTATGTACTCAACTACCTCCCTGAAATGTTTATACACCAATGCACGCAGCATGGGCAATAAACAGGAGGAACTAGAGGCCATTGTGCAACAGGGAAACTGTGACATAGCAGCCATTACAGAAACCTGGTGGGGTGACTTATGCAGCTGGAGTGCTCTAATCAACAGATACCAACTTTTCAGAAGGGATAGGCAAGGAGGAAGAGGTTCTCTTGTTCTCACAGGAGAGCTCATCTTCCAAATGTCTGCTGGAAATAAAATACATCAGGGAGAGAACTGCTCCAGAAGTTCTTGGTGTGTGTGGAAGATAACTTCCTGACACAACTGGTGAGGGAGGTAATAAGAGAAGGTGCCTTCCTGGACCTGCTTCTTGTGAACAGGGAGGAACCTGTGGGGGAATTAAAGGTTCGAGACCATCTAGGCTAGAGTGATCATGAGATGACTGATTTTTCTGTCCTTGGGGAAACAAGAAGGGAGGTTAGGACAAATGCAATATGGACTTCCAGAGGGCAAATTTTGGCCTGTTCAGGAGATTGATTGATGAAGTCAATAATGAGGCCACCTCGAAGGATACAGAAGTCCAGGAAGGATGGACATAGTTCAGGAGGCACAGATGCAGGCTATCCCCTGTGCTGAAAAACAAGTTGTCAGGGGAGGTGTCTCGCCTAGCTGCATAGGGACCTGTGGCTGGACATCAAGAACAAAAGGAGAGTCTGTGGTCTTTGGAAGAGGGGACAAGGCTCTCACGAGGACTATAAAGATGCAGTGAAGCTATGCAGGGAGAAGATTAGGAGAGCCAAAACACAGCTAGAGCTCAAATTAGCTACAGCCGTTAAGGATAACAAAAAATGTTTCTAGAAATTGGTTAACAACCAGAGGACTAGGGAAAACTTCCATTNTCCTGACACAACTGGTGAGGGAGGTAATAAGAGAAGGTGCCTTCCTGGACCTGCTTCTTGTGAACAGGGAGGAACCTGTGGGGGAATTAAAGGTTCGAGACCATCTAGGCTAGAGTGATCATGAGATGACTGATTTTTCTGTCCTTGGGGAAACAAGAAGGGAGGTTAGGACAAATGCAATATGGACTTCCAGAGGGCAAATTTTGGCCTGTTCAGGAGATTGATTGATGAAGTCAATAATGAGGCCACCTCGAAGGATACAGAAGTCCAGGAAGGATGGACATAGTTCAGGAGGCACAGATGCAGGCTATCCCCTGTGCTGAAAAACAAGTTGTCAGGGGAGGTGTCTCGCCTAGCTGCATAGGGACCTGTGGCTGGACATCAAGAACAAAAGGAGAGTCTGTGGTCTTTGGAAGAGGGGACAAGGCTCTCATGAGGACTATAAAGATGCAGTGAAGCTATGCAGGGAGAAGATTAGGAGAACCAAAGCACAGCTAGAGCTCAAATTAGCTACAGCCGTTAAGGATAACAAAAAATGTTTCTAGAAATTGGTTAACAACCAGAGGACTAGGGAAAACTTCCATTCTTTATTGGATGCAAAGGGAAACAGTGATTAAGGATGAGGAAAAGGCTGAGTTGCTCAATGCCTACTTTGCCTCAGTCTTTAGCACTGGATCCAGCAGTTCCCTGGACACACAGCCTCATGAAGTAGAAGTCAGGGAGGAGAACCAGAATGAGGTCGTCACATAAACGAGGAAGTGGTCACCGACCTGCTAAGCCACTTAGACACACACAAGTCTATGGGACTGGGTGGGTTACACCCAAGGGTGCTGAAGGATCTGGCAGGTGTGCTCACCAAGCGACTTCCTATTATTTGCCTGAATTCCTGGCTAGCTGGGGAAGTCCCAATGGACTGGAGGCCACATCCCAAGTATTGTGCTCAGTTTTGGGCACCTCATTACTAAAGAGATGTGGGCATGCTGGAGCAAGTGCAGAGGAGGGCAATGGAGCTGGTGAAGGGCTTGGAGAATGAATCTTATGAAGAGTGACTGAAGGAGCTGGAGCTGTTTAGTTTGAAAAAGAAGAGGCTGAGGGAAGACCTCATTGCTCTCTGCACATACTTGGAGGATGTTGTGGAAAGGTTGGTGTTTCTTCTCACAGGGGTAGGTATATATTGGACATCAGAAAAAAAAAAAAATTCATAGAAAGAGTGGTCAAGCATTGGAAAAGGCTGCCCAGGGAGGTGGTTGAGTCACCAACCTGGGTTGTGTTTGAAGGTCACTTAGATGTGGTGCTTGGGGATATGGTTTAAGGGTAAATTTTGTAGAGTAGGGATATTGGTTGGACTTGATCCCAGGGGTATCTACTAACCTGAATGTTTCCATTACTCTCTGATCTTTTATGTATTATTTTGCCTGAATGGATCACACTGCCAAAGAATCTCTAGGTATTATACAAAGAAATAATATAGGATGTTATGCTAAAAACTGGTTTATCACACTTACATAAAGTCAGTGTTGTCAAATATGCTTTGGTATGCACTGTGGCATAGAAAAATGCTGCTTCTTATATTAAATTTCTACGGTTTTTCCAGCATCAAATTTGAACTGCTTGGCTGACTGGGTTCTTCAAACCCCAGATGAACTAGGAGCGGGGGGGAACTTTGTTAAACTGAACATTTTGTGAACCTTATATAATTTTCTTTAGTTCACAAAGTCTGCTTGGAGTACTGTGTACAGTTCTGGAGCCCCAGCACAAGGACATTGAACTGTTGGAGTGAGTCCACGGGAGGCCATGACGATGCTCAGAGGGCTGGAGCAGCTCTGCTATGAGGACAGGCTACAAGAGTTTCAGCCCAGAGAAAAGAAGACTTCGAGGAGCCTTTACAGTGGCCTTCCAGCATCTGAAGGGGGCCTATAGGAAGGCTGGGGAGGGATTATTTACAAGGTCTTGCAATGACAGGACTAGGGCCAATGGGTTTAAATTGGCAGAGAGGAGATTGAAACTGGATGTTAGGAGGAAGTTGCTTGCAGTGAGGGTGGTGAGACACTGGCACAGGTTGCCCAGGGAGGTTGTGGCTGCTCCCTCCTTGGAGGTGTTCGAGGTCAGGTTGGATGAGGCCTTGAGTACCCTGTACTAGTGGGAGGTGTCCCTGCCTATGGCAGGGGGTTGGAACTGGATGGTCTTCGAGATCCCTTCCAACCTTACCATTCTATGATTCTATATGAAGTATTTCCTTCAGGAATTTAAGATGACTCTTTCTGAAAGGCAACTCTACTCGCAAGAGGCAGATTTGTGAGCAACAGAAAAGTTTGATGATGTTTCTGGAGCTGTAGGTAACTAAAAGAGTGGTGGTTTGGTTGAAAGGAACACAGAATTACCACAGAAAAAAAAACTTCAATATTAGTAAAAAAACTAAAAAAAGAAAGAAAGTGAGAATGTAGGACTGAACATTCAATGTCTAATAGAAAAAGTGATACAGCTGTCTTTATGAGGTCCACGTTCTCCATTCATGTCTTGAAATAACTCATAAGGTTTCTGATTTTTTTTTTATTAAAATCTCATCTAATTTGCTCTGTAGGTTTTTATATGCTTCAGATTTGCATATTTTAATACTCTCATGTTTCTACTGCCATCTCTTTCTCAGGATTTCTCATCAACATTATCTTCTCAGTATCACACAGTTTAATTTTTCATTTCTCAAAATTCTCCCTTTGTTTCCTCACTGTATTGACTTATTTAAAAAAAATAATTCTCTTACTCTCAGAAGGTGATTCCAGCAGTGTACACACTAGAATTAAATTTTTTAAATCAATCCACAGGGGAAGACACACAAAAACCTTTTAGTGCTGTCATATTACTCTCCCTCCCCTTCAAAATAAGATCAGGATAACAATATTGCTGTCTGGATATATATACACAGAGTTAGTGGCTTTTAGCTTGTCCTATACCTTTATGTGGAATGTTGGATGGCATAGGGATACGTAGCTCATTTCAAGTTTACTCAGACTTCCACTGCAGACAAAAAGTGCTGTTAAAAACATGTTTATAATGTTATGTTCATAGAATTATGTCTTGCAGGCCAATGTAGAGTTCCCAGACTTCAATAATATGGAATTGTACATAGGCTATCCATTTCTTCATGATATGGAAACATTAGTTATGGCAATTGTGCCACCTGTCCACAAGATAATGTGCACCTGCAATTTTTAAAGCAGTCTGCTTGCAGACCTGCATTACCAAAGTTGTATTTAGCACATCAGGTTGGAACTGGGGAGAAGATTAAAAAAATAAAATAAAAAAATAAAAAAATAAATTAAAAAAAAAAAAAGAAATCATCATATCTGTAATCAGCAACTCATGGTAAGATATTTATGGTATATCATGTAATATTAAAGCCATAGAATTGGTACCTCTTGAGCCTTGAGTATCACAGCATCACCAAGGTTGGAAGAGACCTCAAAGATGATCAAGTCCAACCTGTTACCACAGACCNGGCTGTGCTTGAGGCCTCTCACCAGCCTCGTTGCCCTTCTCTGGACACATTCAAGCACCTCAATGTCCTTCTTAAATTGAGGGGCCCAGATTAGGTGCCATATAAACTGTACAAGGCAGCACATGAATAATATGACGAGATTAGTGGGAAAAGATGATCCAAAAGATGGGAAGCTCATGAGAAAACAATGAATTTGTTTCCCATGTATCATTAGGGCTAGCTTGGTACACTCAATCCCCTAGAATCCCGTAAGCTTCTTTTGTCAGGCTGAATGAGAAGGTCTCAAAATGCATGCAGATGGCAAGGAGAAGTATCTACATCTCAACTAGTCTGACCTTCCTATGTCCATAGTATTAAACCTGACCTGCAGGAATGGCAGTCTAGGTCTACCTTTATAAACCACCTCCCATTGCAAGAAGTGCTGTTCCATGGTGGCAAGGGCCATGGATGGACAAATCTGCTACCTCTCCCCAGAGGATCCACTGTGCCGTACATAGCAAGAGTGACATAGAAAACAGTAGGGAGCCAATATGAACTGCCAAGGAAAGGATAACTACTATTTCTTCAATGAGGCTGCAGCCTTACAGGTCAAGGGAAGGAAAATGTTGAGATGTTTATTGCTGTTTCCCATATAAAAGTTGTTGCATTTTTTGCCAGCCCAGTGCTACAGATATATAAATATATATATATATGAAGGTAGGTGTGTGTGTGTGTGTATGTACCTGTATAAGTTCATTTGCACAGAAAAAGAGATGTGAGCATCACCAGGTGCAGAAAAGCTGAGGGCTGGCTCTGCCACCACAGCACTGCACAGTAAAGGCCATTTAAACTCAGATGCTGCCATGACACTGGCACAGAAATACAGCGCCTGGGGCACCTCTACAGAGCACCATACTGCTCTGGAAGGATATCTTGTGGCAGCCAGGCTCAGATCTGACCCTCTTCTAGGTGCACCACACTGCAATGAAGCCTAGTACTTAACCTCAGCAATCCAGGCATCAAGAGGCTCTCTTTATTTTTATGGTTTTGCTCAAGAGGGGCATTTCTATATAGCCTGAACTGGATGCAGTAACTTCTGCTTTGGTGTCAGGATTTCAAACAGAAGGAAACAGAACTTTGATCAGGGAGAGGGAGGAATCAGGAAATGGGTAACAGACGAATCCTCTCATGAAAGAAAAAGGGCACTGACCTCTCTCTTCACAGCTGGTGCCATCAAGAGGCCAGTCGTGCTTCACATGGCTGCTGAGCAACAAACTTAGTTACTGTCTGCAAGCTAGCAGGAAAAAAGTAAGCCAAAAAAAGTAAACAACAGGAATTTATTTGTGTAATTAAAGAAGACTAAACCACGGCAGAAACATCTCATCTTCACATGAAATCCCGCAACCAATTTCCAACATGATTAAACTCTCATTGTTGCAAAATGAAACAATCTAATCAACAGTCTGTGTTCTAATTATGTCTACCTGATCTCGAAGTATTTCTGAGCTTGTTTATATCCCCAAGCCTTTTTATCTTGACATACTGTAAAATCATTTCTAAAATGAATCAAGTAATGTGTTTTTCTCTCCATGGCAGGTACAGCGTTGTGAGCGTGGAGAGGTTCAGAGACCACAGCTATGATATGATGATTGAAAATCTCAGGCAAGTGGGGGGAGCAATGGAGAGGGAAATGAAAGTGCTCAAGGGGAAGAAATGTACCTAGTGCTGGAAACTGAAAATACACAGTATACAAATGAAGGTACAGAAGACTAGCAATGTGGTAACAAGCTATACAGTGCAGGAAAAGAGAGGAGAGCAAAGAGATGAAGGCAGGGCAATCAGAGGCACCTAATATTTCTTTCTCTTTCTCTGTTTTTTTCATGTAGATATTTCCTTAAATGTGATCTTCACTCTCATAACTATAGTTCCAACAACTAATGATGGGAATCATAGAATGGTAAGGTTGGAAGGGACCTCAAAGACCATCTAGTTCCAACCCCCTGCCAGAGGCAGGGACCCCTCCCACTAGGACAGGTCACTCAAGGCCTCCTCCAACCTGGCCTTGAACCCCTCCAGGGAGGGAGCAGCCACAACCTCCCTGGGCAACATGTGCCAGTGTCTCACCACCCTCACTGCAAACTACTTCCTCCTAACATCCACTTTCAATCTCCCCTCTGCCAGTTTAAACCCATTGCCCCTAGCCCTGTCATTTCAAGACCTTGTCAATAGTCCCTCCCCAGCTTTCCTATAGTCCCCTTCAGATACTGGAAGGCTACTATAAAGTCTCCTTGAAGCCTTCTCCTTTCCAAGCTGAAGAGCCCCAACTCTCTCAAGTTAGTCAAGAGGGAGACGAATGAGATGTAATCTATGAACACAGATGAATAGTTAACTTTGTAAAACACATTTGAAGTTACCTCCAAAAGATATTGAAGGACAGGGGCTTCACAGAGTGGAAAACTTGTCTTCCTTTTTCACTGTACAGTGAAGTGCATTACAAGGTTTTGATCCTTCTATTGGCCTCTGGATGCTACTGCAACATAGAGAATTAACACATATGGCATGGCAGTGGCAAAAGATAACATGGTTTAAATTTCAAAGACTAGAGGTAGGAGACTTAATACTTCTACCAGCAGACTAACCACACAAATGGTGAAGAGGGAAAAAAAATTTCCAGGTTGTATTTTCCATTATGAACTCTTAAAAAACCCAAACTACTTAAAAATAAGTTTTCCCTACACACATACACATTTTAATTCCAAGGTTATGCTTTAAATCAAGCTTGCTCCTTGGAACGTTGAACATCAAAAGAGTTGAAGAGAAGTTGAACATCAAACATCTAGCACACAGTCAGAGTTCCCATTAGCAAAGCTCCAGACAAAACACCACACACTGCTGCTCCTCATTTCTATAATAATTGGGACTTATCCCAGGTAAGAAAACAGTTACTTGTAATCAATAGTACAACAGCAAGACCATTTGGACCGGGTAAAAGGCACAGAAGATAGCTTGCAGCTGATGAATAAGCAATTTTTGCACTTCCAGTGAAGGCAAAGATTACTTTTTTTTTTTTTTAAGAGTTATAAACATTTCAGAGCTTTGTTGAGAAACAGTAACTCCTCTGGTTTCTTGTTTCTGTGGGTACCAAGAAGCAGATATTTAAGGAGAAGATACAAGAATTCATTTTTTAACATATGTGAAATTAAATTCAGTACATGAAAGTTTTTTATTTCTCATATTTTTTGATTTAGATCCCATAGATTTAATGCCTTTCCCACTGTTAGACACTATTAATGATAGCAACACTTGATGACTGAGATCAATATCTGAGAGAGTGGTTTGCCCTTGCTGAGAAGCAGCAGGGTTCTGAAATTTAGGCAGGCTTCCTTCTGGACACATCTAGTGGTCCTTCAGTGCAAATAGGTATTCAAAGAGGCAACAGCTGGAAACTGAACAGATAAAAACCCATTATTTTGACAATGACCTCTGTATCAAGATTAAACGGGGTGGGGAGGTGGGGGAGAAAAAGAGAAAGAAAGAAAACCAGCTACAGCTCTATCAACCACCAGAAGGAAATAACATGGATGCAGCTTCAGAGTTAGAAGAGAGGAAAAGCCTAGCTTGGAATTCATGTTTATTTTGCACAAGCCAGAAGCATGCAGTAAGATTAAACCAACTTCTTCCATGGACTAATTGGCTTTGTTGAGAACCTGCTGTGCAATACACATGTCCAACAGGAGATTTTCCCAAGGTCTAAAGAGCCTTGAATGCCCAGTCCAAGGGCAAAGGCAGGAGAGGGCTTGGAAAACAACTCATTATGAGGGAATTCCACCAGGGATCAGACTAGGATACTTTCCTCAACAGTTAGGAGAGAGAAGGAAAATAAGCAAACCAAAAAACAAAACAAATCAAAATATTCTGGGTTAAAACACAAACAACAAACCACAGCTTTAGAACAAGGCTGGTGATTCCCAGAAGAACTTAACAAAGCCTGTATGGCTGCATTCAATTGCACCAGTGCCCATATAACAACAGAGACACTCGGATTACCTTTGTAATAGGGCAGGCCTGATTATAGGTAAAAACCTGTGGCTGCGCAGACATTAGTACCTACCCAGATTTTTAAACCTCATTTCTTCTCCTCTGAATGAAATGTTTATATTACTTGAAGTGCTCAAAGCTCATTTATTTGTGTACTCCATCTCTAAGAGTCTTTCTGAGCTTATGAAGATTTGCTGTTTCTATAAACACGGAGAGACAAAGAAACAGGGTGATTATAAACTTCCAATTACGCAGAAAGTTGGTGTAGTTGCTGATGATTTATATAGAGTGTGATCTTTTATAGGTCATCTTAAAAGTTAACATTTAAATTACTTCAGAAATTCTGACTCTTAAATTGGCTGTTTCAACAACATTATTGCTGCTGACTCCCTCGAGTGCCTGTGCTCTTCGTTTCCTGTTTTTAATTATTAATCCACCGCCACATGTTGCGCTTCTCTGTAGCAACAGAAAGGTTAATATTCATAACTGGGTTTTTTTAAAGTTATTTTTAAAGGTAGGTGAGGAACAGTACAGAGGAAGATGGGAGCAAGAATCAATTTTTAATTACTTGTTATTATGGCTGTCCAGGTTGCTGAGTTGATTTCAGCTCTGCTCCTTCTCAGGTTCTTTAAGAGTGCATCCATTAATGCAGTCTCACTGGAGGCTGACCACTGCTCCCTACCTCTCTGAAATGACTTCTGTGCCAGCTGCTTTTGGGAACCTGTGACCAGCAGCTTTTGTAGTACTTGTCTGCTGAAATCATAAATAAGTAAATAAATATTTTAGAGAATTATTGATAAAAAATGAAAGCCTGTACACATCTGTAATCTCATCTGATCTTATGCCTCATTACAATGCAAATAAGGCAGATTGGTTTCTTAGTTTAGGAAGAATCAAATCCAACTTTCACTCTCAGAAAGCCACAGAGCCTGCTGGAGAGCTGAGCTTCTGCTTTACTCCTTAGTGTCTCTTGGATTGATTTTTCTCCTGAGGAAAATCTAGATTTCTTACAACTGCCACAATTTCCTCCCCACTGATGATTTCCAGTTCTCCAGAAAGTGTTAAAAACTTATTTTACATTTCAGCTAGAATTTCGATCAGACTCCATTCTTCATTTATTCTCAGAATGTAACATTCAGACCTTTCTCAATAACTGCTGTATTCAACTACATCATTTGTAGTGAAGTCAAAGCCAGAAAGGAAAGAGCAAATGGAGAAAATTCTTTCACTAGCAAACTTTCCACCAATTCACATAATTAGTCACCTCTAGAACCTGAATCAAAGCTTAAAGCTGCCCAAGATGATCTCTGCATGTCTCTGTACAACCTCTTTGCATTTGAATGTAGGGGTTCTTGCTAGACCTTGTTTCCTTTCTACTCTGAAAATAAAGATGTAAATGGAACAAGCTTAAACAATCTTGTCTTTAAACAAACAAATGAAATTCAGAGACACACACTTTTGTCCCACTTTAAACCCTCAATCCACTCAAAACAAGACTAGGGTCCATCTGCATCCACTTCCTATTGTCTCTCTTCCTCTTGCTCTCAGGACTTCCAAGGGATCGAGTCGAGTTTTGCCTAAGCAACTGAGATGAGAAAACTGCAATCTAATAGGTATTCCAGTAGATACTTATGGAAGATAAAGTGGGATATGTACTATAATACTATTTCTCATCATCATACCCAAAGGCACAGAATCCATCTTTCTACTAAAAAAAGCACTAGATCACAAGCATTACTCAAATTCAAAATGTAATGATTACTCGGCGGTCTTGCATGTATTCAATCATGCAAGATGCATTCTAAAGCCCATTCTCCCACGTTTTAAAGTGACACAGTGACAGTCCTGCCACAGAAATAAAGTGCCCGTTGCACTGTGGCCTTGACAAGAAGACCACATTTAACTGATGAAAAAGCAAGTCAAAGATCAAGGATCTTTCTAGTGTAGGAAAGAAGTGGATGTGAAACAATGGTTTTGTTTGCTTGTAGGATTGTTACAGGATTCCTTTTAACAGAGTGAACCTCTCAAACACTATTACTGCTATGTCTTTTTTTTTTTCCAATCATAGAATCATAGAATGGTAAGGTTCAAAGGGACCTCAAAGAATATCTAGTTCCAACCTCTTGCCATAGGCAGGGGGACACCTCCCGCTAGTACAGGTCACTCAAGGCCTCCTCCAACCTGGCCTTGAACCCCTCCAGGGAGGGAGCAGCCACAACCTCCCTGGGCAACCAAGGAGAAGTTTCTTTGTTTTTTTCAAATTTATACATCTTTGTTTCACTACCTGTTAAATAAAAGGCAGGTCCTTGAAATAAAAATCATTGCTGTGCACTCATTCTTCAGGTTTTAGATAGCTTTCAGTTGTCTACATTCACAAGAGGACATTTACCTGTGCTTTTGATTCATTTATTATTCTCTACTGTAGATGATTGTGATGGTTTGGGAGTTCCCAGCCCCCCCACACTTTAAAATGACCCAGACTAGACCTCAGCCGGAGCTGGAAGTTAAGAGATGAAGCTCTATTTACAGCTCAGCACCATATACAAGCAAATATATACACTATAGACAGGAATATTTGCAGAAATATACAAGTTTAAGGTAATACAGACACACAACTCCCCTCCCAGAAATCAGAGACCCCAGGAGAGGCTCCCAACCATACTTCCACCTTCTCCCCACCCCCACACCTTACCCCCAGGTTTGGCTTACGCACAAGGAGGATCGGCTGGGGAGGATTAGAAGAAAAGTGGTTAGTGAAGTTATTCAACAGAGAGGAGAAGCCAGAGCTGCTAGAGAGCCCAAGAGGCTGCGTCTGAGAAGCTGCTAGCCAGAGACCCAAGCAGCCAGCAAGTGCCTCATGACCCAAACTCCCAGCTCCAGAGACTCTTATCTTCTTTGTTTTGGTTTTCTTATACATAAACATCGCAGCAAGCCTCTGAGTGAAGTAGACATCACCATGGTTTTACTTCACAGCCTTTAGTACAATTTTCTCTATTAAAATATTCCAATTAGCTCAAACCAGCACAATGATGCAAATATTTATTATGCAGAAACACTTGAAGTGTTTTTTTTATGTTCTGCATCAAAAAGATGAAGTGAAGGAAAACTGAAAGTCTGGCTGCATACATATGAGATCAATATTTTAAGTTGTAATAAAAATGTTAAGCTGTAAAGTGCAAGCCCACTTTGAATTGGGGTTTTTTGATCAGAAAAGAATCACAAAACTGACCTTGGCTTATCTGCCGTCCCCGGTCAAAGCATGCATACATGCTCATAGTTCCATGTAGCTGAGTTTTAACTAAGATTACACGTGGTAAAGATAAAATACTTACAAAGATACTGTTGTGATATCTCTCTGAAGACCTTAAAGTGTTATTTCTTTGTCAAAGCCCTCTAGATGGCATACTTTAGTAAAGTTTTGTGCTCACACACAGCGGCCTCAGTACAGTTTACAGTTTCCACCGATGTTTTATGACTTAATCTACTGCGAGGACTCTCAGTTTAACAAGTTGTTAAAAAAAATAAAAATCATTCTTTTGTAGTGCAAAGTGCAACAAAAAAATAGAATAAATAACGTTTTGCTTATTACAAAAGTTCCTAAAATAACTGTCTGTCTGAACAGCATTAGAAGTTCTAGGAAAAATTAAAGGTTCTAGGGAAATAAAATGTTTTCTGGAATACAATAGATGTCTGCAAAAACCATAGGAATCTGTCTTCCTCCTGAAGTAAGTAAGGTCCTTATAAGCAAGAACTTCACTAAGTTTGAATAGTTTGTTCAAGAGAGATCTCTGAATGTCTAGTAAACAAAATGGATACCTGCTGCTTGGATCCCTGCTTATCAATACACCAGAATGCTGCATTAATTTGAAGTAGACCTCCAAATGTCAGTATTGTTAGATCAGCAAATACAAATTCCTGTATAACACAGGCTCTCTGTTACTGCTCCACAGATCACAGCAACTGGCATCTGGCTAAAACCTACCTTTCAGTACCGTACACTTTGAGGAATTGGATCGTAGCAGTAAGGCAACACACCTGAAAAAGGACAAGCCAAAGAGATGCTGTCATTTCCATCAAGCAAGGTGCCAATCAGAGAATCATAGAATGTCTCACAGAAACACATGCCCAGGCAGGTTTTGAACACTTCCAGAGATGAAGATCCTACAGTGTCTCAGGGCAGCCTGTTCCAGTGCTCTGCCACCCTTTAAGTGCCACTCTCCAACTATATATGTATACACATAGACACATACGAACTGAAACTTTCCTGTGCCAGTTCAGCACATGAGAACTGGACCCAGACAACGTGATTACTGAACAGCTCATCTCCCCTTTATCCAAGATTGTAGCTACCTGGGGCTTCCTGAGTCATAGAAAATCAACAGTAGCACAGGCTCTTTAGGACGTGAAGTTATTTTAGGCCCACTCAGATTTTCTACTGAACAGTGCAAGATATGGGCTGCTTCGCTCATGCCTTTGATGTTTCCAAGCTTTTATGAGTGCAGATGGGCTGAGGGTTGCATGCAACCATATGCTGACTGTTCTCAGATCATCACTACACAACTTGGCTTCTTTGCATACACACTGCTTTCTCAAGTGTCTCCCCAGTCACCTACTGCACTCCCTTTTCTCAGCCACCACACTCCTTCATTTGTCATCCTGCAAAGTCCTTAATGCTTGGAAAAAGACAAGAGAAAGCCTTTCCACCTCACCCTCGGACAGCTCCCAAATATTTAACTGGATTGTAGATCCTGAGTCACACAAAGCTACTTAATAATTTCTCTGGGGTACAACCGCAACCCTACACACTTTGTCTGGGACTGTAGATATTAGATAAGCATGTTTGAAAACTTAACCCTAAAAACCTGAACCATTAGGTAGCTATGTTTGAGTCAGCAAGTACATGTTTTGGTGTCTTTGTTTTTTTAACCCCTCAAATTAAGCCATATAAGCCCTCTTGTCTGTATTCTATCAGGCAGATACTACTTTGTGCCTTTATCAGGAGACTATGGGAAAAAGGAAATGAACAAATGTCATGTAAAATAAGAATAAACAAAAACCACCCTGAGGTTATTGCAAACTCCAGCAGAATTTTGCAGGTGTTCTGAGCTTCAACAGCACAGTGAGACTTTTTCATTCACGTTTTGCCTGCTTCCTGAAAAATAGCACTGATGTGAATACACAAGCTGAATAAAACAAAACTCAATGTATATTTCAAAAAGGGAGCTGGCTTTATATCCCACAGGTTATTATAGAGCTATGTTCACAAACTGTGCCTAGGTATCTCGAGCATGTTGAACTATTCAAGCATAAAGAGAGCCAAGATTATTTATAGTTCTTTTGTGTCGTATTGGACGAGGCTATGTTGCAATTGGACAAATAATAGGGCCCAAGGTGACACATACTATAATATTAATAGAGGGGCAGAGAGGGGTATTATCAAATTGAAGTGCTTGGAAATCTACAACCTACAGCAAGAACAACCAATGTCATACGAAAGTCATTCCCCTCTAACAACACAGGGATTCAGGTTCCTTTTAATCATTTTGTCTAGCTGTGTACTCTGTTTTATGATGGTTTAATTGCAGCTGTACTTCAAATGTGGAACGCTGATGTGGGACAGCAGGGGAGCATTAGGCATAAAATTTAACTGCAAAGCTCAATGCAATCCTAATTATGGTGCTGCTATGACACCTCCATAATTACTCATTCTTATCCACTGGCTCTACTAAAATAATTCATAAGACAAAAAGCAAGCTGACAATGCCAGCATTGTCACCACAGCCCAAATCTAGACAGGACTAAAACATAGTGATGGTTGACTTTTCAACACCCACGATCCCTTCACAAAATTTACAGAAGCATTATTTTAAGCACTTGGTTTCCATATAATTGAGTTTTACTTTCCAGCTCAGTCTCTTCTAAGTAACTGCACTTTTTGCAATTAACAGCATGTTTCTGCAGACAGTGCCTACTTCTAAAGGTGATAACACCTGATGAATCTAGTTAGTACCAATGACAGGTATGCAGGTCAAGTTCATTGCTAAATCTTGTGTACTACATGTGGAATGAAAATTATAAGGCCACCACTGTGGGTAGAAAGGGACAGGACAGGTGATGCTGAACTGACCAGCTAGGTGCAAGTTCATTGCTAAATCTTGTGTACTACATGTGGAATGAAAATTATAAGGCCACCACTGTGGGTAGAAAGGGACAGGACAGGTGATGCTGAACTGACCAGCTAGGTGTTTCATCTCATACGTGTCATAGTACAAAGGTGAGGGATCATGAGATTCAAGCTCTCTTCTTCAATGGTTGGCATTTGAGGAAGGCACTGTTGGTTCTGCCTTCAATCTCAATCTATGAGTTCCTGAATTCGGTTCCAGAATCCAGCTCTGGAATTCAGTTACCATTTGCTGCTGAGTCAAATCTGGAAGTTCTGCCACAGCATCCGTGGTGACAGTGATGTAACTGTCATCAGGAGGGGTTGGGTTCAATATTGGTGTTTCGTATATTTGTACACATTTTGTTATTATTTTCATTAGAGTAGGTTTAGTTTTCCAAAGTGTAAGCCTCTCTCCCTTATTCCCTTTCTTATCTGCTTTGGGAAAGGAGAGGGGTGTTAATGTCATAAGACAGGATTTTTTCAACATTAATGTAGTTTATTAATTTTGATATTCAGGAGTCTTGCTACCCACCCATTAAATAATAATGACAATGATAATAATACCATCAT
>VWYK01027593.1:0-19296 GCA_013399775.1 Semnornis frantzii | reverse complement strand
TTTTTTTTTTTTCCTTCCCCGGGTGATTATTTTGCTTACACTTTTGGTATTCAGTTACTTGCTTTGAAAAATGCTTTTGTAACTATATTTGTGTTTTATTATAAGCTAGCAACCTTCTAATGTAAGTATTTTTCCTAGATGATTGCTTTTTTTTTTGGACAATGAGTTGCCTTTCTTTTTGGACAGGCTTCACCTGTCAACAATGGTGGGAGTATTCAGATGCATTAAAATGCAAAGCATAGAATAATTAAGATTGGAAAAGACCTCTATGATTGTCGTACTCAACCATTTCTGACCATCCAGGGGGAGAACACAGCATCAGTAAGCAACACTTACCTGAAACACAGTTTGCTTAGCTGGTGGAACCATTTTGTCGATAAAATTCCCCCTGCTAGGGCCATGGCTTGGAGACCATGGCTTTGCACAAATCCTTCTCGGTCCATCAACTTCACTAATAAAAGTGAACTGAAATCCAAAACCAGCTCCTAATTTAGGCTAAATAGCCCTGTTGGTGCTGCTGTCTTGCAGCTGAGGAAGGGCTTTGCCTGCTGAGGACTGCCAGAAGTACCAGGCACGGGTGTGTTTCCCCAGGGGAGCCGAGGCTGGAGGCAGAGGAACCCGGGGCTGGGAACAGAACTACACCCCTGTTGTTGTTTGCATGCTGTTTCTGTGCTTCGACGAGAGCATCTTGGGACATGGCTCGTGTTTCTGCTGAAATGCTTCTGCAGGCTTCAGCTCTCCCTCTTGCCCAAGTTAATCGTGACAGTTTTGGAGCAGGCATGTCCTTTAGGGCAAATAGCAGGAGAGTTATTGGAAGACCATGAGCACTTTGATGCGTTTGCCACCGTGCTCCTCGTAAAGCTGACAGGTTTTAGCCCCAGTTTGAGAGAAATCTGAATTGTAAGTGCAGCCCAAGCTGGAGCAGCCAGCTTAGACTGACTGACTTGTACCAAAGGTGATGGTACAGAAATATATGTAGGTGCTGAGGTGAGCTGTGAGGTGAGTGAGGAGATAGTACAGTGCTGGTCCTCTGCTCCGGTAGCTGCTTCCCTCCAGGCAATGAGGTTTAACCACGCCAGGTCAATTGGAGAGTGTGTTTTAAGATGAATTCGCCTCAAAAGGAGGAAAAACATTTTGAGACCTTTAAGATACATACTGTGAGCATAACGAAGAGAGGTGTCTGGCAGGAGCAGCAAAGTAGCTTGGCCGAGGAAGAAAAATGTGTCAAGTTTAAGATTATAGTTTCTCTTCCCCACCTATATACTTTTTGGACAGAAAGGTGTGGGTCTTCAACTCTCCAACCATGTTGTTTTTCCACAGCACTTGATTTTGCCCAGTGACTACACTTAATGATGAGAGGTGTTTGGGGAGCTGCATCATCTTGAGTTGCAATCTGTCAGCAGCCATAGGTGTTGTCCCAGGTTGAGAATTATAGGGTTAAGAAAGTCCTCTTGGGACTTGAAGATTGTTATTCAATCCCACAATTCTGCTATCTCTTCATAAGCTCACGGCAAGGCCAGTTCGTTCTCTTCTCCTCCCCCTCCAGCCTTCTGCCAGGCAGGAGCTACATTATCGGACAAACATGTAAGGATGGGCCTGGTTGGGGCCTGCAGAGGCTGTGTTTGGGCCTCTGGGATGGCAGAGGCATGGGGGGGAGGATTGGAGCCCTGGGGATGATAGATTTAGTTTTGGGATGGGGGAAAATTCAAGGGGGCTTGCTTATGTATTCTGTATCTACCTTGTAATTTCTATCTGCAAATTCTCTCCAAATACAATTCTGTGTTTTTTCTCCAATTCGTTTGAGAGCTTTACTCTGTCGGTTTATTTAAACCTACGACAGGTGTTAATAGGAGATGTGTGTATTTAGGCCATTAGTGAGTGTCTTGAGTGAATGCATAGGGAAGAACTTTTGTTCAGAAGGCTTCTGGATGGTACAACTGTTGTCAGCTCTTCAGAGCTGCAGATGGGAGTGACCTGGCAGCTGTAGCATGTACATGACTATGCATGTCTGTGCACTGTGACCATTTCTCCTAGAGTTCTTGCCACCACTCACTGTGATGAGATTTGCTGCTCCATCACCTGCTGCTACTGCGCTGCTGATCTGTCCAAGCCATGCTCTTTCTCTTCAAAGACCACTAAGTCTTCCTTCTCTACACTCATCTCTTGGGATTTTCCACTGAAGAACTCAAAAACATCATCAGGTGATGCTTTCTTGGACAAGCACATTTCTTTGGCATTTGTGCATTGTTTATCTATGGGATGTGTCCTACCCAGAGGACTGTGCACCAGTGTGCCATGAGTGGCCACTCAATCCTTAAACATTATTCTTCCACTAGATTTAAAATTGCCTGATGAATCCAAGCTGACAATAAAAGGATGAGGGGTAAAAACCTGTGAGTGAACTTTATCCAGCTTTAAATATGTAGATAAATATTGGAATGTTGCATTAATAAGCACACATAGTTTCTAGGAGGCTTGACTTAGCCATTTGAAACCCGGTAGTCCCCAAGCTATTGATGATTACTTCATTGGGGAATTGAGTGGAAGGGTATGTCTGATTTGAATTGTTCCTTGATATATTTTATTAATATTACTTTCACAAGTAAGGAAGTTAACATTCTTGTGCTCCCCTGAATGGATTTTTGTGGAGTGCAGAAGCAAAAAGATAGCAGTGTTGGCATTTTTCTTTCAGTAGTGTCTCTTTGAGTACATTAATGTGTAAGTCATGAGTGCTTTGAATGACAGGAGGAAAAGGTGATTTTCTTTGATGCTTTAAGAGCTAGGACTTAGTTAGCAAGCACACTACTTAGGCAATATTCTTTGCTTTATTAAGTGCCATGTTTCATTTTGTAAGTGACAGACCTATGATGGCCAATGTCTCATTTGCTTTCCCTTGAGGTAGAAAATACAAATTCCTATCATTTTCTGGAAGCGTTTAATTGTCCCACACCCTGATACAAAAGTCTGTATAAATGATGCTTGTTTAATTGTTTGAGATCTAACGTGGCGATGCCACTAAAGGATGTTCTCAGTTGATGAGAGGAAAACATGCTTTCTGACCTTAATCATTTACTGGATTATCTTCAAAAAATCAATTTAAGGGTTTTTTTTTTAAGGGCGGTCATGATAGCTCTCTAGTGAAAAACATGAAATTAAAGTTTAGTGGTAGCCTGGTAGCTGCTGGATTGTGTTAATTTGTGTTGAGGTGCCAGTTAACAGCGTGATCTCGATAAAATGGTCTTACTGTTCCCCAAACCCTGATTTTGTCTAACTGTTGTCTGTGGTTACTAAGCCACACTTTGATGATTGGCGAACTGTCCTAATGGTCTGTCTTGTCTCAGTGCCTGTATCTTTTTTTCTTGTTTTCTCATGTTGTCTTTTGAGGCTGTGCTAACACAGAAATGATCAGACAAAGGTGAAGAGCTGCTTATGGGTAACTAACTATGGGCTAGGACTTGATCCATCAAACCGTTAAGCATGGACCTCATTTCATTGACGTCAGTCATGACCGTATGTGTTCTTAAAGGTGAACATATGGTTTCGTGTTTTAGTGAATCAGTTTGCAAGGATATTTGTAAGGACTGTCATGAAGAGGAAAAAAGTTGCTTTTCCTTAGCAGTGCTTCTTTGGTGGTGTCTAGCAGAGCATTTTTAGGGACATTGGAAATTATTTTGGGCTTTATTATGACAGGGAAATTTCATGTATTTTTTTTTTCTGCAGATAAGATTCAAAAGTCCAGTCTGGCGTAGCTCAAGATTTGGGAAGAGGTGCCTGTATCTGGCTTGGGCAGATGTAAAAAGTTCAGAGCCCTGCAAGTTTAATGCTGTTCACAATGCTTGTGATAGGACTCTTAACTTCTTCTGTAAAGAGAAGGCTCTTCAAAATGCATAACTAGTTCTCCTCTGAAATAAATGTTTCTCATGTTACCAAATTCTTGTTCTTATGTCCTTGTAACACCAAATATGTCCTTCCCGCTCGTGGTATGTTTGTTAAAATGGAGCCTTCTGTTTAAAGGGTTGATATTTCTGGGCTTGTTTCTGCAGTAGGTGTCTGTGGAAGGTGAGCTAGCTCTTCTACTGTGATAACCTGCATTTCCTTCTTCTCATTGCCTTTCTCACTGCTGTGTGAATACGTTAGAATTTGATGGGGGCTTAAATACAGCACAATTCTTGAATTAAAGCACACAGATTCATTAAACATCAGAGAAAGAAAAATAATGCTGCTTGTTTTCATATCGCTTCAGTCTTTATCGCAGATGTGAAGTTAAAACTTTAGTTTTGAAGAGTGTTCCAAAACACTCAGCCAAAACCAAGGCAGTGAGATAAATTATGTAATGTAATTTTCTTTTATAAATGTCATATATGTCTCATTAGTATTCCCCGAATTGTGTGATTTTGCTTTATACTAGGAATAAAGGAAGTTGTATGTGCAAATTGATACAGAAAGAATTATTCAAAGAATAAGGAATAAAAATAAATTCCATCTCAAATGATTTTAAGAACCTAGACCATACATATTTTACACAATACTTAATATTATACCCACTTATGTAAGAGGATTTAAAAATAAAGCAAGATCAGCCTGATTTCATTGGTTAAAAGGCATTAACACAAGCGTGTAGCATTTTAAATATAGAAAATCCAAATATTTGAAATCAAGATAGGTGCACTGTTGCCACAATGTTAGTACAGAATACATCAAAACAAGAACATTACACTTGTAAACTGAAATTTACTATTTTGAATGTTATTTAAAGGTAGTGCAGAAATGGAATAGGTAATGATCCATGGTGTGGTAGGCTGTAATAGCTTCAGTGTTCATTATCAGTTTTGCAGAGTCCTAGAAAGCTATGGCTGTAGGAAAGACAATGTTCGTCTTGCTTTAATCTTTTGTGTGCAATGGTTATGCTGATGACTTAACCACTTTGAGAATTCACCGGTTCTTCTCTCAAGACTAATAATAGCCCTAAAGACCAGATTTCAAGAAGAGGTGCATCAGCTTACACGAGGGTTCCTTTAGAACTATTAAGACTGAAAATTCAAGTTGGTAATCTTTTTTCCAGTAACCTGAAAGGGAAGCATAAAATGGTATGAAGAGACGGTTTTGTACATAAGAAACAATCTTGGTATTAGGTTTGTATGCTGTATATAAACCCCACAGCTTCTGAGGCTGTTGGTGCTTTTGCGCTTTTATAAAGCAGCATTACTACAGTGTGTTAATCCTACAAAGTGGACCTTTTCAAACAGCACTTGAAAAAAGCCCTGTAAAGAGAATCCAGGTGAAGATGCTGAGTAAAATTTTGTTTTCCTTTTCTCTGTTCAAGTTGAAGATGGCAATTAGTGTGGTCTTGATCTTCTTGCATTTAGTCATTCAGCATAAAACATGAAGCTCTCTATTTGAGCCTCCATACAGCCAGTGATTGCTTCCTACTATGCTGAATAAGGCTGCTTCTGAGATGCAACTGTATCTAATCAGCAGAGAGTGGGCTGACTTCACACCAGTTATTGAAAACACGTTTTCATAAGGCTTCTTTGCTGATAAATATCCAACCAGAATTCTCTTACATGTTGTAGTATGCATTACTATTGAGAAATGTTTAGAAATGCGTGTACAGTATTGACCGTACAAACATGGGTTTGTAATACTTCTTAGCATATTCATTATGAATTCTTAAAGTGTTAAGTTACCTCTGTCCTACAGTATATCTGTGCTGAGCAAACCATGGCTGGGGGCCAAATCCATTTTACAGCTATCCAAAACAGTCCTGTGACCAATCAATCAAGTTTACACTTATAAGATGCCCATGGCATAAGCACCTAAGGCACTGTGCATAATCCATACTAAAATAAATGCTACTATCTCTGACTAGTGAAGTCAGGTGAAATTAGACATGTACCTCTGAGGTTGTAGTAGATAAAGGAATGGGGTTCAGTAGGAGGAGATGATTAACACGTGGTACAAATGCACACAATTCATAAGGCAGTCGCACTTGTGAGATGTGAATGGAAATTTGTTTGAATGTCTGAAGGGAATGAAAGGATAGTGAATAAGAAGGGTTTATAAACGGGACACAATTGGGTCACCGAAATGTTTGCAAATTAATGTTTAGCTCCATGGAGAAGTCTACCCTCTCTTCTATCACAATTGCAACTCCATGAGCTTCAATTACTTCTAAATTTCCCTGCTGTTTGGTGAGGGGTATTGACTGTAAGTGGGGACAGCCCTCAGGCTTATCAGATTTTGCAGTAAGAGTACTGTGTATCGGTGAAATGTGCAGCTTGGCAACCTTCCCCTCCCCCAGATGAAAATGAACTGCATGTCATGAATGACAATCACTAAAGAAAATTTTTAAAAGGGGAAAAACCTAAAGTCTGTAGGGGTCTGGATACTATACTGCAGTTTATTTAAAAAAACAACTAAGAGAGAGGCTTTACCCTGTCTGATGATCTCACCACTCCCATTACACCTTCCCAGCATCACTTTCTCTGTATCTCTGCTTTCCTTCCCAGCAGGGGAGGATGTTGGCCATAGGAGGTGGAACTGAAAATCAACTGGATCCATGCTGTGCCACCGGTTGCTGCTACCCATGTTGGATATCATTGGCAGCCCTCAATATTTGCCAAGGTCCTTGAGTGGTGTGCAGTATTTGCCTCTGCGCGTGAGCCTGAGCTGCAGCTGTTTTCCAACTCCCCAAGCCTCCCGTTTTCCAATCTCACGTGCAGAAGTGCAGCGTATGATCCACCTCCTAGTCTGTGGTTCTGTCTCCTGTCTGTACTAGCCACAAGTAGAAAAGAGCAGGTTTGTGTTTTTGCAGACAAAAGCTCAATTTTGCTCTCTCCCAAATTATCTGTCACCAATTAACTTTTGCTATTCAAATGACTTGATTTTGCCAGTGACACCCCAAGCTCTCAGCTCTTGGTTGACTGCATGTGCAGCTCTTGAGTATCCAGCTGTTCCATGGGTCTGGAACAATGATCGAAAGCAAATAGCATGTCTTCAGAAGGGATGAAATGGTTTAGGCAGTGCAGAATTTATTTTAATCCATGAATCTACTTAATGTGCAGGTAGAAAAAAAGGCTTCCCGTTCTGCTAATCCTTGGCTGGATGATTGACAGCCTTTTGGAACTTTGTTTCTAGCCTTTTCAGCTTCCCTTGATAAAGATGCAAAAAAAGAGAGAGATGTACAAGAGGACTGTATGTAGCATATAATTCATTTTGTAGAGCTAGAACATGGAGCTGGATGTGCCATTGATTTACCCTGGCATAAATTCCTGGTGAGCAGCTCATTTTCAAAGTAGCTACCAGTTGGCATATTTGCAGGAGCACTGAATTCTGGCACGCAGTCGCTGTTGTATTAAAAACATGATGTGCAGCGAGTCTGGAGAACCTTTGAAAGTGAGATATCAATAGAAACCGTGAGTTGCATTGTTATTCTGAGTATGTACGGTGTAAAACCACACGGAGTAAGCTATGTGTGTTACCAACAGCGTGCAGTTTGCAGCATGGATTTTTCTTGCACTAATGTGATGTTGTCTTTATTAAAAAGTTGCACTGGAAGCCACTTTAAAGTCCATATGGTATCTGGTATGAATGTCTTAATAACAATAGCGTAATTATGGGTGTTCTGTCTTTACAGGATTGAATGTGCAACAAACATTGCTTGTGAGCAGCAAGTTTTCATGAGAGATGACAGCTGTTTTAGAATCCAAATTATAGCTTATTTATTATGTGTGTACATTCAAGCCGGGCGAAAAATAGCAAAAGAATGAAATGTGCAAAAGAACTATTTTTTGCTGTTATTTTGCAATAAAAAACCCTAGTTGTATACTTATGAACAATAAGAATGAGTTGGTTGGAAATAACATATTTCTGTGAAAGAAGATGTTTCCAAAGAGTTCCTCTAGCTGCCAAATGTACAGAGTACCAAGGCTTTTTCTGTTGTCTTGGAGGGTGAAGAGCAAGATGAAAAATGGGGGAGAGCCTTCAGAATTTGAGATTTGTCAGTAGTGGAAAACATGGAGCTAAAAGCGATGTTTAACCATCACCTCAGTAATGCAGGGAGGTGAAAGGAGCTGCTGAATGTTCACCATATTTAGTATGGATCTTGTAGTGAAAAATCTTCGCCCTGGGATCTGGCAGGGTCAGTGCTGACCTGGAAGCAGTGACCGTTGTGTGGTCACCCCAAACATTAGGTATCATAGAATCATAGAATGGTAAGGTTGGAAGGGACCTCAAGGATCATCTAGTTCCAATCCCCTGCCTTAGGCAGGGACACCTCCCACTAGTACAGGTCACTCAAGACCTCATCCAACCTGGTCTTGAACACCTCCAGGGATGGAGCAGCCACAACCTCTCTGGGCAACCTGTTCCAGTGCCTCACCACCCTCACTGGAAAGAACTTCCTCCTAACATCCAGTCTAAATCTCCCCTCTGCCAGTTTAAACGCATTGCCCCTCATCCTGTCATTGCAAGACCTTGTCAATAGTCCCTCCCTAGCCTTCCTGTAGGCCCCTTTCAGATACTGGAAGGCTACTGTAAGATTTCCTGGAAACCTTCTCTTCTCCAGGCTGAAGAGCCCCAACTCTCTCAGCCTGTCCTCATAGCAGAGCTGCTCCATCCCTCTGAGCATCTTTGTGGCCCTCCTCTGGACCTGCTCCAACACTTGCATGTCCTTCCTGTGCTGGGGGCTCCAGAACTGCACACAGTACTCCAGATGGGGTCTGATGAGATCAGAGTAAAGGGGCAGAATCCCCTCCCTTGCCTTGCTGGCCATGCTTCTCTTGATGCATCCCAGGACTGCATTGCTGTCTGGGCTGCATGCGCACACTGCATGCTCCTGTTGAGCTTTTCAGCACCCCAGACCCCCAGGTCCTTTACCTCCGGGCTGCTCTCCACCCATTCACCACCCAGCCTGGAGTTGTGCTTAGGAATGTATGAGAATGAGTTGAGCAGAAGGGCCTGGTTGTGAGACGGTTAACTCCAGACAAGAGTTCTCTTTTCCTCCTTTGCTGTGGTTTTCCTGAATCTCTTCCTGTCAGATCCTTCAAGCCTTTTACATGCTATAATCTAGGTGTTGGAAATGATGGCAGACTGTTTAGGATAGGTTGCAAGCAGAAGTACCATAAGAAGAAGTGTTTTAATGAAAGTTAGTTTTACACTGGTATTTACTTGACTGAGGAATCTGTGTTGCTTAGAGGTTTTAGGAAGTTATTGAAGGTCACAGAAAATCCAAAGCTTGCACATTGTTATTGCAGAGACTGGCACCCTCTCACGGGATTGAAGAAATGCGAGGTGGGAACTTGTAAAGCTGTGTTAAGGAGGCGTGGGGGGAGAGGAATTCAGACTCTTCATTGCTGCAGATGAGTTGGTGTTTTTTTCCAAGAAGCTGGGGCGGGGGAAGAAGCACATGCATTACAGATGAACAGACATTTCATAGCAGGACTTATAAAGCATTAAAATGCAGGCACTACTGCTGCACAAACACAAACCTAGCCTCCTGTGTACAGAGAGGAGCTTTCCTTCCATGTGAAGGATCTCGGCTCAAAGGGAGTTTTCAAAATATTATAAGGTTGTTAAAAACTGGTTCCCTGGCATAAGTAAATGTAAAATTTCTGGTGTGTGCTTTGAGTGAGTGTCCCATTGGTTGTGTCTCACTGAGATCTTAACCTGAGACTAAGAGTGACAGCTCAGATTTGCCCTGAGGTGATGCTCTGACAACACTATTGGACAAATTCCCTGCAAGAGGAGAAAGGCTGATCAGAGATAAACTAGACTGTGAAATGCAACTTCAGCAATTCCAGAAATCCTGAGCACTGTGAAGGAAAAGTGACTGTGAACAGAAATTCTGATTAACCCCTATTTAGGATTTGCATTGCACTGCAGTAGGTAGTGTGTAGACACGGCAGGTGAAGGAACATTGCCCTGAAGGCTGCTGGGTTGTGTATGAAAGAGAAAAGCAGGGAAGAGTGATGGGGAAAAGGAGAATTCAGGGAGCAGGATAGTTTTGAGTTTCTTGAAGGCATCATTGCTGGCATGGGCTCAGGGAGTTTAACCAGGTTTAAACTCTCCTAATGTCTCGTCATCTTCTTTATGTGCAGCCGAGTATGATGAAGGTCTTGGTTTTGAGTTTTTTGAAGGATGCAGCCATGTAAAGTGAAGATGAAAGCTTGTAGAAGATGGGATGCTTGGCCATTTTCACAAGCAGAGGTATCTCAAAAAACCATTCCCCAGGATGCTCACTCCTGTTGCATTGCTGCTGTTTGGCACCTGCTGGGATCCCTCGGGATCGCACACAGAGCCAGCAGATCCTTGGGAGTCTGCGACTGTGCACTGCTGGTGCCTTCTGGTCATGAAAACAAGTGTCTGCTTGGAAATCCAGCAGCAGAGAGTTTATATGCTCTGACAATTGATACGGGCAGCAGAGAGAACTGTATTCTGCCTGGAAAAGATTTTTCTTGGACAGGACTTTTCAGAACAGTTCTGGACAGAAGCACCATATGATGGCTTGCTTTGAAAATACTTCACATACTCAGATCTTTCCCCAGCTCTGTGAAAACAAACAAAAAAATCTCCCAACAAAAACAGTGTAAGTTTTTTGTGGTTGGCTTCTTTTTTATTTTTTTGTTTGCCTTTTTTTTTTCTTCCAGAATTGTTTTAAATATAGCGGGTATGCCAAATCCTTCGAAAAAGATCTCTGGGGGAAGGAAAAAAAAAAAAAAGAAAGCACCCACAGCATTATAAAATGCTGTGGAGTATAATGTTTTGTGGTTTTATTTCTGTGCATGTGTGATCTTTGATTGCTTTATTAATTTTTACCAAAGCTACAAAATAGTTGTTGGCCTGGGAATTTGATGGAAATACTTGAAAAATAATAGCCACGTTACTTGGTTTTGTCTGTAGCCTCAGATGTGATTTAGGGCAAAGCTTAAAAAAAACCATTTTGCAAGTGGCCAGAGCGCCTTACCTAATGCACTGAGTTACAGATGGAAAGAAATACTGTGGTGGGTTAATAGGAGTATACTGTCTGATCCTATTGGGATCATCTTTACAATGCGTGCGTCCAAAGTATAATATAAAGTGTAATTTCCAGGCCGTATCCATTCCAGTGCTGGCATTCATGTGGAAATTATTTTTCTGAATTCTGGAGTGCTTTGCCTAGAAATCCAACAAATAAGGTTACATTCGACAGGAAAAGGGATTGGTTGTTTTTTTTTCCTTCAGCAGTAACATCAACAGATTTTCCACTGGCATGGAGGCTTGTTTGCAGTTTAAAAAGACTAAAGGACTGCTTTTCCTTTAGAAAAATATTGTGTGATCAAAAACTTCCAGTTATAATGGAAAAAAACCCAAACCCTGAAGTGATGAGGAACTTTTTCTTCTGGGGGGGGGGGAATAAAGTATCTTTTTTAACGTAAAATGTTTGGCTCTGAAACAGCTTCCCAGTTCTGATTTTTGATAGCATAAACTTGTATTAAAATTATATGTATATCTAGAACAAAATGTTACACTGAAACTAAAAAAAGTGAAAAGTGGTGGGTGTTTTTTTTTTTTCTTGGTTTTGTTTTGTTTTGTTTTTTCTTTTTCCAGAAATGAGTTGCAGAAGCTTGTAACTGTCTTCTGGCTTTTTTCCACTTCAGAATATGAAGGGGTTTAGATGTGGAATATTTAGTGTAACAGAAAATAGAATTCCATCTGAAATCTAGTCTTTGCAAAGCAGTCAGATAAACTATTGTAATTTAATCCTAATTTTTTTATAAATTTTTTCAATTTTTTTTTTTTGAATGCCAGACTTTGCAAGGTGGACCTTACAAAATGTGCTAGAATGATCTGCTGGTTGGGTGTTATAAGTAAGAGTTGAGGCAACAACTTGTATTACTTAAAGAAGTTTGGGATAAACAAAATAGTATATTGCTAAGATGCTATGACTGGTTTGCTAAGACTACCTCGTCCTGATTTCCCAGCTTAGGAGTTACTCCAAGATGCTACTGCACTCTTGCTGTTTGCCTTCGGTTTACACGAAGCTGGTTTTGGCAGGTGAACAAGTCATTGTGATTAATCTTTTGAAGAATTAATTTAGGAAACAGTCTTTCAGGGTTATTTTTAGTGATGGAACTGACTCAAAGAGGAAACAAAAATTCCTGCTGATTACATCTGTCCAAATTTTATAGGTGTGTAATGTCATTCATCAGGCTGATACAGGTCTTGCTAGAGTTTCCACCTCAGCTGGAAGACTTCCTTTCACTTAACTGGACATTAAATCTACTGCACATAAAACCTCGACAGGTCTGTAATTAAATGACTGCGACGCTGAACTCTCTTGTGTCTTCTTGGCAGAGTCATCTGCATCTGACACTCATCTGCAGTCTTGGTGGTGGTGAGAATGAGCTGAAATGTGCCGTGTGGCCCCGTAACCCTTTATGCCAACAGGAAAAGACGTGCAATAAGATCAGACCAGACTATATTGTAAAGAATGGTATTTTATCTATAGGAAGAGACACTAGCACAGAGCTAGGATAATTTCCAAAGTGATCCATTGTTTTTCTTTATTTCTTTATTAAGTTCCAAACATTAGAGGGAACGTTTATGTTACAGAAATCGCACTGCTTATCAGAAATCAGTTTGCGAGTGAGTATTCTGGTGCCAAAGCCTATGTGCTCCTACGTTCAGGAGTGTGTCATCAAGAGTTTTGGTGGAACATGAAGAATGACATTGCTGTAGTATATTACACACACCAGATGGGATTTGCACTGAAATGCTGGTAACCACAAAAAGTAGAGAATATTCCTCTGCCAATTTCCATCCTCAGAGATGTTCCAACATGGATTTCAAGGGAGAAGTGCCTGCTTGATACAATACAACTGAGTTTTGCTTTTTGCCTTGGTGGCTCAAGGTCAATCAGCGCCTCTCTCCTCAGGAAATAGATACTGCAAAAAATCTCCCCCCAACAAGTGGGGTATAAAATTATCTGGTTTTGCTGTGTTTACTTGCAGGCAAATGCCAAAATTAAAACTTTAAATGGTTGATCATTTAATGATCTGAATAATCAATTCAGTTGAAATAGTGTGCTGGTTTAAGGCTTGGTTTTAAATGTAACCTGTTTAGGCTAGAAAGGAACTGGAAAAATAAAACATCAGAATCTTAATGTATTTGGAGACAAACACCTGCATATTTCCACTGAGTAATTCTGCTACTTAAATATTCTTTGCTCTTCTGGTTCTGTATCTGCCTGTGATCTTTGGGACAATTCCTTGGAGATCAAGGAGTCAAGCCAACCAACACAAATATAAAAGTGTTGACAGCAGAGGAGAAATCTGCTTCTTTGCAGTCTTAATCTTGAGTTTGTCTGGGTTGCACAAGCAACTGAAGGGCTGGGGGTACAACCACTGGATTTTTTTTTTTTTTTTGTTTTTCTTTCTGACCATAACATTGATGTGAAAATAGAAAGCTGTTGTCTTGAATTGCAAAGGGTCTTTGTTAATTTTTCTTTAATTCTTGCTGGTTGATTAGACTGCTTGCATTAGTTAGACTCAGTGCTAATTTTAATAATTAACTTGTTTTTTTTTTCTGTTTCTTACTCATCCCATCAGCGTATGGAATATTTTTGCTTTCAGAAACAATGTAGACACTGTCAACAGAAACAGATTTTTAAGTTGTGTTCTTCACCTTGACTTTACCAGAGAGGTCGATAGCCCTTAAACATTGGGGGAACTAAAATCACCACGGTCTCTTTTCAAAATATAGAAGAAAAAATGCTGTCTTCTTACAGCTGAATATACAGAATATTTAATATAACCTGAAGAATTTCATAGTGAAAGCAGCAGCAGTGCATGAGGAAAAAAGGAGTTGTACAGATTAAAAGATATTCATTAAAAAAAAAATATTTTCTAATGAAAAGTAATTATCTTTGTATGTTATTCTGCAAATCTCATGCTTGAAATTTGGCATGAATATTCCAGAAAGGTTCTTTAATACGTTAAAATTACATGGATATGAAAGTCTTACCTCCTGTTTTGTCAGTTTAAATTTGTTTCCTGCAATAGGAAAATAACAGGAGTTTTCTTAATTAAGTAATGTTTTGTTTGGAATATGTTCTTATGCAAATTCATTTGTTTTCATTCTGTCATCAGTTAAAGAAGAGCTTGTAGAGACGAGTTGCGTGCCCATATGCCAAGATGATCAGGTCAAAATTCTGTAACATGTTATGTCTTTGTATTATAAATATATTACAGACAATTCCATCTTCTCAGAATCAAATTACAGCAAATACTTGCTTTATCCAAGATCCTCTGTTCCCCAGGAGCCCTTCAGCATTGCTTCTAACACTACTTAAAAATACTAATGAATTTTAAAATGCCAAAAGCAGAATTTTAGCTGACTATATTTAGTGCCTCATTTTTTGTGGGTCGTTGTTGGGTTTTTTTGGTGGTTGTTTGTGTTTTTGTTTTTTTTTTTTTTTTTCTGTGAGTGATTCAGTTGAGCATTTCTGGAGGCTTTTTCGTTTGCACACTTTTCATGTGATACCTTCCAGGATAAGGCCTATGCCATTGAAGGTTTGTCAGGTTACTAAAAGAAAAGCAAACTCTTGTGTCAAAGCTGAAGCTGGAATGGACGTAAAAGTGTCTGTAATTTATTTGCTATAAATAGGGCACAGAGCAAAAGAGTCTCATTTCAGAAGTTTAGTGATTAGCTCATTCTTGTGTCATTTGGGTGGGTTTATTCAAATTGCTGTGAATGCTTCCCATCAAGTTTCAGTTTTCTGTTGCCTTCTTATTTTATTTTGGTTGTGATTTAGAACATATTGTGAAAATCCCTATTTACAGTCCCTTTCAAACCTTTTGAAGTGGTCTAAAATTGACCACTTAAAATCAGTATTTAGTTTGAGAACCATGGACAAAAAAGTAATTTGATTATTCAGTTGTGAATAATTTTAATATTTCTCTTGAGGGTCGAGACATTAAATAAAACTATACACAGTACAAAACTGGTTTTCACTCCACTTAGTAAAACAAAGAGAGTCAAGGGTCAGAGGGCCCTGTATTCTTTAGAAACAACTCAGCTTTTCTTTTTCATGCCCTTGTGAAAAATCCATTTACTTCTAACTATCATAGATGATAACCTAAGGTTTAGCAAAATTGCTTTGCCTGGTCTAGAGGTAACTGCTACTGTCTCATGTGGTTATTGATTGAAACAACGTGCAGCCCAGGAAAGGGGTGAATGGTAAATGTGGAAGCCCAACTGGGGAAAATAAGCAACTTCTTACCCTTAAAGAACCCCACTGTATTTACTTAGGTGTGCTCATAACCCATGCAGCCAGCTATGTCCTGGGCTGCATCAAAAGATGCCTCACCAGCAGGTCGAGCAAAGTGATTCTCCCCCTCCGCACCACTCTGGTGAGACCTCACTTGAAGTCCTTTGTGCTGTTCTGGAGTCTTCAGCACAGGAAAGACATGGACGTCTTGGAGTAGGTCCAGAGTAGACCACAAAAATAAGAAGGGGTCTGGAACATTTCTGTGAGAAAAGGCTGACAGAATTGGGGGCATTCAGCCTGGAGGAGAGAAGGCTTCCAGGAGACCTTATTGTAGCCTTTCAGTGCTTAAAAGGGGGCCTAGAAGAAAGATGTGGACAAGTCTTTCTAGCAGGGTCTGTTGTGAAAGAACAAGGAGTAATGGCTTTAAGCTAAGAGGTGGGAGATTTAGGCTAGATGTAAGGAAGAAATGTTTTTGCAGTGAGGGTGGTGAAACACTGGCACAAGTTGTGCTGCTCTCTCCCTGGAAGTGTTCAGGGCCAGGTTGGACGAGGCCTTGAGTGACCTGTACTAGTGGGAGGACCCCCTGCCATAGGCAGGGGGTTGGTACTAGATGAACCTTGAGGTCCCTTCCAACCTTACTATTCTATGACTCCATGATTCTGTAAGTTACTCAGTGAGATGATGGAAGCCTCATCTCAGGAAACAGCCAAAGTTAGGCTGCAAGGGACTCTGAGCAACCTGATCTAGCTGGGGATGTCCCTGCAGGAGGTTTGGACTAGATGACCTTTAAAGGTGCCTTCCAATCAAAAACATTCTGTGATTTGATGATTCTTTGTGTCTCTGGAAGAAGCATCTACAGATGTGCCACAAAAAACTTTCTTGTTGGAGACTTAGAGGCTGTGTCTGAAGGTAAAACAAATATGAAAGAGGTTATGAAGCAAACGGACAAAACCGGCCGAAACCTGTTTCCAAGATGAGGTGAGGTTTCTCAAACACTCTGAAGAATCAAAGAGGTGAATTACTGATGGTGTAAACCCTTGGCTAAAGTGGGCTGCTGTGTAAGGTGGCAGATGTAATGTCATGATCTTGAACACTGCATTGGGAAAGCTGAGGACTGCAAGCCTGCAAGCTTCCTATGTTCTCAGCAAGTTATTAAAAAGTGTAATAAAAACTGAAACTTTTAACACCTGCATAAATAGAGTTAGTGCCAGGTTTGGAGCAAGCAAAAGCCAGGCTTTTTATGCAATAGGAACTATGCTTGTGAAACTTACCAAAGGGTATTGCAGATACTTAGGGTTTAAAGGGAGGCTGGAAAGGTTCATGGGCAAAAAAAAAGCTTTGAGGATTATTTAGAAACTATAGTCAACACGAGAGGAATTCCCTAAACTGAAACTGTATGCGGTTTTAGGAAGAATGACCATATTTGGGAATATTGTGCTTGATTACCCTTGTACTTTTTCTTGCTCATCTTTTCATGACATCTGTTGGAAGCAAGATCTCAGGCTGGGTGGATCTTCGCTTTGAAATGGTACCACAGTTCTCATGGTCTTATCTTCCAGAATGCCATCTGCTACATACGAAAGGCTAGTTACAAAAATAAACCAGCAAATGGCAGAGAACACAGTCTATTAGAAAAATCCCGTGGTGGTATGTGGGAAGAGGTCAGCAGACCAGTCGTGTCTCCATCATGTTGTCTCACTGTACTCTCTTTCTCTCTGCCCAACGATGGTGAGTTATTAAGAAGAGGGCAAAGAAATACTGGAAGGGTAATTAGGGTAGGGCCTCTGTGTTTGTGCTTATCTGGAGTCTTGAAAGGAATTACACAGTTTGTTGCTTATCCCATGCTCTGGATTTAGTGTACAAAAGGTGTGGGTGGGAACGTTTAGAGGGGAGTGAGGGGTCAGATAATGGTATTTGGTTTCATTTGGTACTTTGCATTCCTTGCTCCTGATTACCTATCATTAGCGCTGAGCTTGTGCCTCACTGCTCTCTGTAAGCTGCATTAGCTCGTCCTTTGGGGTTGGGGTTACTCTTTGCTCAGTTCCCAGGCTGGTGTATGGAAAAGGGAGGAAGAGGTGCTTCTCCCGAGGGCAGGACCTTTCAGATCTGGTTTTGCTGCTTCCCTACGAAGTGGCAGGCTGTCTTTCTTTTTTCCTGAGATTAGTGGGCATGAGCTTGTCAGCAGAACCACTCATTTCCTGGAAGCAGGACGTGGAAAAAGCAATTGCAATGGGCAGGATAAAACATGATCTGGTGAGAAGTTGAGTATGAAAAGCAAAGTGGACTTTAAACTCTCTTGGAGCCTCCATGTTACTGCAAAAGAAGCCTTGCTGAAAAGTACCAAGCTTACTTACCAGATCATCTTTTTGAGAATAAAGGGCACATGCAGCCTTGGTTTTACTTCAGTTAGCTGCCTCATGGTCTCTGGCCTCTATCTTTGAGGGCCTGAGTTTCTAGAAGTAGGCTAGTGATTGATTTCTCTGGCCTAGTTGTAGAAACTAGTTCTAGTCCCTAGGAGTGTTATTTCGCACGAAGAAGCTGTATTTTGAATCTTCTCGTGTTTTGATTCCTGAAGCTGTAATGCAGAGAAGTGCTGTATGGAACCTGAAATTCAGAGGTCTTTAGCTTCCATTTCTCCATCCGCTGGAGTAGTGAAATAAGGAAAATCCTATGAAATGTTCCAATTTAACTGATTGCATTTATATGGCACTGCAAATCTTTGGGTCGTGTTAAATTAGAATTTCAACAGAACCCCTGTGGAAGTGAATAATTCACTGTACAGAATGGTTTGAATCCTGTCTGTCCATCAGAGAAATGCATAGTGGGGAGGGTAGGGAGTAAACTACATTATATGGGGTCTTCACCGTCCGGATTATGCTGATGGCCTACTGTTCAGGGCTGCTGTGGCACGGAAGCATCATATAGTGGTTTGGTGTCACTTTGCATGAATGGAGTTGTCATCTGCTATGTCAGTAGGTGCTGTGACAGGGTTCTCTCTTCTCAGTGGAGGAGCTACCAGTAACGGTCACCTTTAGAAGACTGTGATTCTTTTAGTTGTAAGCACTGATTTTGCGTGGGCTTTATCCCACGTAAGTTTTGTCCATCTATAGGGCCACCTAAGATGTGTAACCTCTAGTTAGTGCCAGAGAAAGCAGCAGTGTTCAGTTTGACACAGGCAATTAAGCATTTTATTTTCAGGATTGGAAATGCAGGGTTACCTCAGAAGGAAAAAATCATAGGACAGTGAATCTGAGCTAATATTTGTAATGCTTAAGATGGATATACTTGGACAATGACTCGTGTTGCAATGATTTATGAATGTGTGATTATTTGTAGAGGTGGGTTACATGCAGGGTTATAATACTTCATGTTTTTAATTACAACTGATAACGCTGAAGCCAACAGCAAAAAAAAACCAGTGTCATGGAAAAGCAAGTAATTAGGCTCTTAAAACAAAAAATCACACCCAACCTTCAACCCTCTCTAGAGGCAATATTATTAACAAATTTTCTGTTGTTACAGAGGTTGGATTCAGTTTTTAGTCTGTTATAAAAGATGCTGGAAAAGGCTTCTCAGAATTGTCTGTGAATAATCATCCTCGGTGCATGTGGAAGTAGAGGGGGAATATCTGTTTGTAAAAATTGCTCATTCGCTGGCAATCAGTATTTGCTCATTTTAATTAGAGACAATTTAAGATTGACTGGCATCATTATCATATGTTGAAGTTCAGAAAAATCTTAACTCTTTATGGGCATAAGTAAGACTTTCTAATTTCTGAGCTTTGCTTCTGTTAATTTTGAGATTTTCTCAACAAAGCTTCCACCGAGTGAGACAGGAGTTGATTCCTAACTCATTTAATGTCTCTTAAATATTGAGTGACTTGAAGTTAATTGATTACCTGCAGGCACCCGAGTTGAAATTCACTGTCTAGTTTTCATGTGGTACATGATGTCATTAAGAACAGAATACTTCTTAATAATAACATTGTAAATACCTTTAAATAGCTTTTTTACCAGTGTTATGAGCAGAACTTCTGGAATATGTCTTTC